>JAULKM010015565.1:0-14516 GCA_032355605.1 Rubia tinctorum
CATATATAAATATAATAAAATTGTATTAATTATTAAAATGATAAATTATACTATATTAATTATTTTTGTTCATATATTCGTGCATCGGCACGGGTATTATCTAGTATATATATATATATACACATATATATTTTACTAGACATGGAATGACACATCTTTGACTTTATTATAGTAAAATTGATATTTAATATCTATTTGTTTCATTGTGAAAAATCCAAACAATTTTAAAACATTAGAAATGTTATCTGAATCATTTTTATAAAATTTATGATGCAATATCTTGGGCCCTAGATGGTTTTTAGTCATGATTATATGGTAAGCATTTTCTTTAGTTGTTTTTGCATTTAATCAGCCTTCTAGGTGGAGTCTAGATAAATTTTAAGTGGGATAAATAAAAAGTTAAAATTAATTTTTAAAGGTTTAAGTCATTTTTACATAATATAATATTTAAATAGAAAAATTATTTGTTACATTTATATCAAATGCATGAGAAAAAAAATTAGTGTACTTTTCTTTTCTATTTTTATAGTATTATGAAAAATTAAAATTTAATTAATATCAATTAATTTATTATAAATGATATAAATATAGAAACCAGTGATTAATATACATAGATCACTGAAGTATTCTTTAATATTTTTAAAAATTATATTTTATATTAGAGATATTTTTAAAAATATAATAAAAATATAACACGAATATTGAGTATGCGTGAGGTTAAATAATCTAATCTAAGTATAATATTTATTTGGAGGTAAAGTAAAATTAAGTAATCTAATTTAAATATTTGCTTGGAGGTTAAGTAAAAGAGTAAAGTGGTAAAATAACCATACCTTTTGGTTGAAAGAGTCAATATAACACTGCAATTTGAGAAAGTATCAATCTAACCCTAGATTTGGTTGACTTTTTAGTTAATGACTGTTTGGCCGGAATCCGGTGAAACAACAATTTTGCTTTTTTAAAAAAATTGAAAAAATATGATAAAGACTTATTTGCCCCTCGATTGCTCTTCGTACCATTTCTCTCTCATCTTCTTCATACTTCTTTTCGCCTGATCCATCGGAAACTGCTGCTGCGAAGATATTCGGCGGGAGAGAAAGAAGGTGGTGGTCTTTAAGAGGATGAGGGAGGTGGCGATGAGGGGATGTGAGGGAAGAGGGAGGAGGAGGGCAGCATAGGGTGGGGTTTAAGGCGAAAGGGGAGGAAGAGGGCGACGACAAGAGGAAGGGGTGGTGAGGAGGAGGGTCGGCGAACTCTCATACCACCTTCGATTCCGACTCTGGAATTGAGGCAACTCCATCAAATCCCGCTGTCGAACCAAAGGCAAGCGCCTATTTCCCAATGTCAAGCGGTTTCGCATCCTAGGATTCATGAGAACCGTGATGGAGAAACAACCAGTGTTACTGCTTCATCTCAACCTTCCCCTCATAAGGATTCAGATGAAGTAGCTTGTATGGCTGCCCAAAGGGTAGATTTTGAAAACTTTAGGTAGAATCGCCGGGAGCAACACCTCCATACCTCGAAAGTTGAACCCGCTCGTGGTCAGCATGTACCACAGGCGGTGATTGAAGTAATGAATGACTCTCCCGGACGCCAACAACCAGATCCAACATCTATCGCACATGTTTAACCCATAGCACTTGGGCGGACACGTGCCTCTCCTCCAATTTCCATGTAGATTATCTCCTCGGAAATCGTTGTCCTGGGGTTTCTTTTATCCGGGACCTCCACTCAACCGATCTACAATAACTCCATGTATCCTCAAGGATTCAATCCTAACATCCACCCTCCCTAATTTCCATTTTCGGAGGTCACACAAGGTTTTCAACAACATATGCAACCCGACGGCTATCCATCATTCGGGAGCCACTAGCAGCACGTCTGGCGCCCAGGAGGGATGATGGGTAGAGCCCCAGCAACAACTGCCGACATATTAAATCAACCTTTAATGATGGCTTATCCATGATGGATGCATCAAGGGATGTTGTCAGTACAGATGCCACTACCACACATTGGGCCAACATATCCACTAGCTTAACCTATAGGGGAAACATGTGGCACAAGGTCCCAACCTTTGTTATACTTCGGTATGATAGACCGAAGTGCAGAACAACACAGTGTAAATACACTAGATCAAGAGCTAGAGCGGCTAATTGGCAGGGATCATCAAGCAGCATTTTCCCCATTTATGCCTTACATAGCTGCTTATGCATGTCCACCATACTTCAGACCGCCAGATGGTTTACCTACTTATAATGGGGAAACAGGCCCAGGAGAATTTCTAGCAACATTTAGAAATTTGATGTCCACTCGAGACACTTCGATTGAGCTTATATGTAAGACGGTGGGGTCATACCTTGGATGAAAGGCTTTAGCTTGGTATGAATCACTTCCAAGAGGCTCAATCTCATCATACTTTGATTTTGGAAAGTTGGTATATGGCAGATTCTACCAAAAGAAGCGATTCACCAAAACTGGTCCCGAGCTACAGAAGACAAATGAGTCTACTGCGGAATTCTACCAGCGATTTACTAATGAAAGTTTGAATGTGGTAGACAGGACTGATGCAACTGTTATAATGGGCTTCACGAATGGTATGGTGCATGGGAGGCTATATGATAAGCTTGTGGAAGAAACACCAAAGACTGTGCATCAACTACAGGAGCTCGTTGAAAAACATGCAAAGGTTGAAGAAGCAACAAAAAGAAAGAAGGAAAATGACAAACTGGAACGTCGTGATTGAGTTGAAGATGAAAAAGGTAAAAATTATGTCCCTCCATTGTCAAGGACAACGTATGACACCTTCAACCCGCTGACAAAGCCTCGATCAGAAATTTTTTCAATATGTAAGTCTCTATTTCGCCCACCTCTGCCCTTACAGTTGCCATCACATAGACGATCACATGATCTCTGGTGTAAATACCATAAGGATCATGGCATGAAACAGACCACTGTTATGACCTCAAAAGAGAAATTGAGGATTGGGTGCGCAAGAGACAACTTCAGGAGTATGTAGTAGGAAACCAGAGAAAGGACGACAAGTCTAGGACATTAATTTACAAACCAAACAACTACAAGAACCGAGGTCAGAATTGGATTCAAAGTTATGGACAGGGAAGTCGGACACTGGCTCAAAACCAATCAACCCCAAACCAGCACCCAAATCCTAAAGTTAATGGGGTCATCAATGCTATTTTTGGTGTCTTAGGGAACATCCCTTCGAACTCAATGTTGGAGGCTTCTAGTCGCTACCTACCCCCGACAGAACCAAAGCAGAAGCGAATACGATATGACGAAGTCATAAATTTTTTCGACAAAGATGTTGTCCCTAACAAGGTCCCGCATGCTGATCCGATGGTGATTTCCGCAACTATAGAAAACATACAAGTAAAAACGGTCTTTATAGATGATGGGAGCAGGGTAGAAGTAATGTTCGCACATTGTTTTGATCAGATGGGAATAGGACCATCCAAACTACAAAAGTCTTCATCACCACTATCAGGTTTCACAGGGCATACAGAGTAACCGGTTGGAGTCATCACCTTACCAATCACTATAGGAACATACCCTCAATGCAAAACCATTATTTGTAATTTGGCAGTAATGGACACATCAAGTCCATTCAATGTAATCATTGGTAGACCATGGATGAGTCAAGCCAAAGCTATATGGTCCACATATCATCTGGTCATGAAGTTCCCAACAGATCATGGAGTTGCTTCAGTTAGAGGTGATCAAGCTGTAGCCAAGAGTTGTATGATGGTGGAAATTAAAGAAGTTAGGTATAAGGTAACAGAAACGCCTAGGGTCCATGCTATACACGGGAAGATGAATCCACACAATTGTTAACATCAGAATATGTATCAACATTGATAGACGATCTTGATGCTACAAGATTTATCCAAATTGGCCAGGGCTTGCCAAAAGAGGTGCAGAAAAAGCTTATCGAGATACTGAAGCAATTCAAAGATATATTTGCATGGAGCACGAATGATATGAAGGGAGTGCCTCATCAGCTTGTTGTTCATAGACTTAACATTAACCCTCCTATTAAACTGATTAGAAAAACGTCGAGTATTTGCACCTAATCGGGCTGAAGCTATTAAACTCGAGGTCCAGAAGCTATTGAATGCTGACATCATTGAGGAAATCCTTTATCCAGAGTGGATTGCCAATATAGTAATGGTCAAAAAGCCAGATGGAGGATGGAGAATGTGCATCGACTATACAAATTTGAACAATGTTGCCAGAAGGATAGTTATCCCCTACCAGCAATTGACATGGTGGTCAAAGCCATCACTGGATATGAAGTCCTGGCATTTTTCGATGCTCACAAAGGCTATCATCAAATAATGATGGTGGAAGAAGATAAAGGAAAGACTTCCTTCATAACCCACATGGGGATATACTGCTACAACAAGACGCCTTTTGGCCTAAAGAATGCAGGGGCAACATACCAACGCTTGGTTGATGCTATATTCAAACAACAATTGGGTCGAAATATAGAAATATAAGTCGACGACATGGTAGTTAAAAGCCAAAGTTGCAATGAATTTTTGTTTGACCTTGAGGAAACCTTTTAGAAGTTAAGGAATGCAAATCTTAACCTGAACCCTTCCAAGTGTATCATATGCCTAGGGCTGGGAAGTCTTTAGGGTTCATGGTCTCTAATAGGGGAATAGACGTGAATCTAGAAAAAGTGGAAGCTTTGGCAAAAATGATGCCCCAAAGTCCATTAAGGAGGTTCAAAAGTTGACGGGATCCTTAGCAGCCTTAAGTAGGTTATTGTCTAAAGCTGCCGAAAAACACTTGCCCTTTTTTAATGTGCTGAAAAAGGCAAAAGAGTTTAAATGGACTCAAGAGTGGAAAGATGCCTTCAGTTAAATAAAGCAACACCAGAAGCAATTACCGACTTTAATCAAGCCGGAACCAGGAGAGACATTATATTTATATATCTTTGCTTCAGTAGCGGCAGTAAGTGCGGTTCTAGTAAAAAGGCGAGAAAGGAACAACAACCTGTATACTTTGTGAGTCGGGCATTGCAGGGAGCTGAGCTTTGTTACACGGCTTTGGAAAAACTTATTTTGGCGCTAGTTCATGCAGCACATCGGCTTCAACCGTACTTCCAGGTGCATCCGATTGTTCTTCTAACCAACTACCCAATCAGACAGATTCTTCACAAACCTGAGGCATCATGGAGGATGATGAAATGGGCTATAAAATTAGGTGATCATGGCATCCAATTCCAACCAAGGAGCGCCATAAAAGGCCAAGCATTGACAGACTTCATAGTAGAGACATCAGATGTTACTTCTGATGAACTAAAAACCGCAGAAGGTGAAAGGTGGAAATTACACGTTGATGATGCCTCCAATTTGGTAGGTAGTGGAGTCCGAGTTCTACTAACAAGCCCTGATGGTAAGGAATATCCATAAGGCCTACATTTCACCTTCAAAACCACCAATAATGAGGCCGAACACCACCTTAGCCAGTATCACAGGTCAAAAGTGTATAGGTTTCGTTTGGAAGAACATCATATGTCATTTTGGCATCCTAAAGATGATTACCACTGACAATGGGAAACAATTCGCCCATAATCCTTTTAAAGCATGGTGTGAGAAATATAAGATACAACAAAACTTTACATCTGTGCACCACCCGCAATCAAATGGTCAGGTTGAAGTGACAAATAGAACTTTGATTCAAGGGATAAAAAAAGGGTGAAAGGGGCGCAAGGTACTTGACCAGCATAATTACTTGGTGTTTTGTGGGCTTATCGAACTACCGAAAGAATTGCAACCGGAGAAAGCCCATATAGCTTGGTGTATGGGACATAAGCAGTAATTCCCACCGAAATTGGTATACAAGCTTTCGAACCTTATCCTCAAATGAATTTGAAAATGAGGGTGAACTTCAGACGAAATTAGATCTCTTGGAAGAAAAATGAGAAAATGCTGCTCTAAGAGAGGCCAAAGCCAAAGAGCGGATAAAGAAGTACCATGACAGAAGGGTTAAAATGCTCCAATTCATTCCAGGAGAATGGGTTATTAGAAAAAGAGGCCAACAAGGTTGAACGGGAAGGAAAACTAGCTCCAAACTGGGAAGGACCGTACATGGTCATTAAGGCACATATTGGAGGGAGTTATGTTCTTCAAGACCGTGCTGGAGATAGAGTACCCCGAATGTAGAGTGTAAGTAACCTTAGGAGGTTTCATCATTGAACTAGTAGTCAACTTATGAAAATGATCTTAAGGCTAGATATGCCAAGATAGGTGCATTTTGGAATTGCTCATGTTCGAATAAATGTACGCTGGCCAAGGGATTAACTCACATCCCTTTCGAGTTTTTGGGCCTCTATGACGTACAATTCATGCTATAATAAAGTGTAATTCCATACTTTGCTGTAAATTATGATTCATTTTAAGTTATTCATCATATGTCCTACTTTCAACTGCATATCTAGCACGAGTACAGTGAACAATACAATATCGACTTAAGCACAGTAAAATTAATAATATCAGTTTAAGCACGGTGAATACTATGACATCAACATAATTTTGGTGAACTGTCAAACATCGGCACAAGCACGGTGAATACTACAACATCGATACAAGTTTGGTGAATTATCAAACATCGACATAAGCACAATGAATACAATGACATTGATGTAAGTTTGATGAATTTTCAAACATTAACATAAGCTGGTGAACACTTATGATGGACACCGTGACAATGACAAAAGTATGATAACAATTATCAACATCTACGTGAAGTAGGTGACCTCGCTAACATCAACCAAAAAAGGTTCTTGAATATTTGATAGACTATATGAACATGGACAATATTCATGATCTTAGTTGAACACTCACAAGTCTGGCAAATTTCACCAAGGTGGACATTGTATGGGTGGACAAGATAATATGGCACAGGTCGACGGATTCAACAACTTCTAGCAAGAGCAAGCCATCCGAATTTTATTAAGTGAGCCACAATTAATGGCCAACTATTATTTTTGCAGAAAAAGTAGTTTGAAGGTTCAATACATAGAAACTTTGGAAAGGAAAACGATAACAACCTCACGGAGGGATCAGTATTGGAAAATTAAACTGAAGAAACATTTGACAACAGAAAGTCGCTGGCTGAAGTCTGTCGTAAACAAGGAACACAATTACTATAATGAGTTACAATCTACCTCTTCATGAAGAAATTTTTGAGCTTCGGCGTAGATTTCAGTATGGTCCTAGTTTTTGCTTCGTAATTTAGCTATGAATGCCTTGAGATAATTTGGGATGTTCTCAACCAATGGAAGATTCACTTTACCAAATTCTAGACTGTATGCGCGAAGGCTTAATTTATACTGAGTGGCAGTAAGAGTCAACTGCTTCATATCGGTACAAAGACGATCAAGCTCTCCTCCTTGATGACGAAGATGACATGCTTGTTCATTTAATTATAACTTCAAGCGACGAATCTCTTCGTGCTGCTCTGAAGTTACCCTAATCATATGGTCCAGACTCCTAAATTGACGAATGACACTAATCATATCACGAAGAGTTGCTCCAGAATGATCCTTCAAGGAAAAATAACTCCGCTCTACGTCGTCAACACGTTGGCACAACTTGCCTCTTTCGAACAAAATATTATCTTATGTTATCTTAAGTGAGCGGATTTCTTTTTCTCTATTAAGGAGTATATCTTGAAGCAGCTCCACTTGCTCTAATCTACCTTCAGATTTTTTCTCCCAAGCTTGAGCCACAAAAAAATGCTTCAACATTTGGCGTTACAAGTCCCAAGCATAGTCTTCAGTTTCTTTGAACCATTTCTTCAAAGCCCAGAAGAAAAGATACAGGTAGAAATGCTTGAAGGAGGGGCGACCAAAGGTAGAAAGAATTGAACACTGAAAAAGAATACAAAATATATTATTAATTTCCCTTCAAAGAGGCAACATGGGGGCAACACAACAAAAAGGGAAATTAGATCAAACATAAGCAAACAACATATGCCACAATAACAAGTCAGGCATCAGAGCTAGCCTTCTCAATGTCGCCATTCTTAGTTAATGACGGGTCTTGAACCTCCAGCGGGGAGTCTTGCGGATCCAAGTGTTCATCTTCCATTTTATTATTTGCTTCACTTGACTCATCACCATGGCTTTCTTTCCAAGTAGTTCCTTCATCAAAATTCAGTTGCTTTAGGTCGTCAGCGGTCAATATGCTGGTACAAGAGACTACATGGTCGAGAAATGGCAGCTTAAGCCCATCATCTTGAATAGACTCATACCAAATATGATCGACCTCTTTGGCAGCTTCAGGATGCAAATGTCTTTTAAGCAAGTTGTAGTGTGCGCTGGCAGGTTGATTAAGCAAGCACATGGCTAGATCATTTTCGCCTGTTTTTCGACCCAAATTCACTAACTGGATAAAGAATCCATCAAATCCCTTTGACTATACCAACTTGTTCATGAATGCCTTCACAAATTGGCTTTGACCTGTGGAGGTAAACATTGACCTCAGTGTTTCAAGACTTTCAATACGAGCACGGGCCAAAGTGAGCTCGTTGACCATAGCAGCTTTTGAAGCTGTTGATTCGCTAAGTTGCCTTTGGAGATCCATCGTTTGGAGCTTAGTTTTGGACTCAACCTTCTCCTTCTGAAGGAGAGCGGAAGAAGCCTTCTTCAATGTAGACACTTCCGACGACCATGACTTACAAATCCTCAACATGGTGTCGGCCATTGCTTCAGGAATCTACAAGAAAGTAATTTTTCATTCAAACACATATGCGATGAATAAGAACTAAAAAATAAATACAATTAAATTTGGAATCGTTGCTTACCATAGTTGAGGCAATAGGTGACGAGGAGCCTTCAAGGATTGATTCCAAAGTCTTGAGAGACTCAAGGGGAGCTAAAGCACTAACACTACCCAGAGGAGTAGATGTTACATAAGGGGGAATTCCCGACTTCGGTTTTTTTAGCATTTGTTTGTTGCTTGGTTGAAACCTTATTTAAATTAGAAGATGTGTGACCAAAGCAAGAAGACTTGTGAGGGTCAATGCTAACATCTCCAATAGTATCTAATGAATTCTCAACATCTTCACAAATGAAGTGGTAGGATTGACAGCTTCAGTGCTATTTTGGATGACATTTTCCATAAAGCCCATACCTACAACATTGTAAAGCATAAGTTCAACAATAAGGTGAAGACAAAGAAGCAAAATAAGCACCAAAAATATCTAAACAAGCAAGTCAATGGTATACCCAAGTTGAGCACCACTTCAGGAAAAGAACATTTCACATCATACACGTACGAAGGCCAAAAGTAACCTTCACCATGCTTAAAATGTTTTAAGCTAATGTTTCTTCTTACAAAATCCTCAACAAAGGGGACAATTTTCTTTCCTTCACCCCCGGTGGATATCTCAATCTCACTATCACCAAAGACATCATGATTCCAAGGCGGGAACATATAGCTTTTGGAACTAAGAAAGAAGTACTAATTCTTCCAAGATTTAGGACAAGGAGAATCAATCACGAACTTTCCACACTTTGGATAGGCAGTAAGCCATCCGGATTCCCGATTACACCGAAGGGTATAAACATATCAAAAACATTCTAATGTGGGTTTCACTTCCTCTTCATAGCACCTTACAAGAAATCCAAAAAAGCGAAGAACATTGGGATGAAACTGCCCTAGGGAAATATTATAACATTTCAGAATATCAACCAATAAATGAGGAATCAGAAATCTCAACCCATACAACAATTGTAGTCGATACACCGTCGACATTCCTGCAGGGAGCTTGTCATCCATATCCCCTAGACAAGCAACGGTTAAGACCCAATCTGATGATGGGGTTAGTTCCAAAAATTTTATGGTATTCTCTAGTTTTATGGAATCTAAAACAAAAGGAGAACTTAAGGTATATTTTGCTGAAGTTGTCTTATTTCTGTACTTTCTTCGATAATTGAGTTGCATATGAGAAGGAGATTTAGAAGAATTTCCATTCAAAGGAAAGGAAATTCGATGTTGAGCGACTATAATGGGATCATCGCAATCTATCTCGGGTGCCAATTTAGGTGATGAATTTTCAGAATGACATATTTCATGAACAAAAATATTACCACCACTTTCTAAATGCAGATCTTCAGTAGGCATCTGTTTTGGAAAAGGCATAACAAAGAAAGAAACTTACTTGCTTGATATTACTTCACACAAGGCAAATGAAGTCTTAAAGGAAATTGTGTCTTCAAATCTCTGTAGAAAAGTAGAAGGAGAAGAAAATGTGAGAAGAAGGGTGAGATATGAGATAAATGTGTATCCGGTACATTAAATGCCAAAGCAACGTCCATATTACCCCAAAAGAAGAGCTAGGGCCTAAATTTGAAACCTATATCTGCTACAAAAGAGAATACACCCAGAAAGAAGAATAGGAGTCTAATGGAGTAGAATGTTTTCTTTAAAGTGTGAGATGACAACACATTAGTAGGCAGATAAATGGCAACAGGTGCGCAAGCTACAAAAGAAAAGGCTGATACGCGCATGGCTTAAAGGAAAAGGCTGACATTGTAAAGGACTTTAAAAGGTGGTGAAAAATTAATTGGACTCTTCCAATTAATATGGCATATGCATTTAATCTATGTGGCAGGCAATAAAGGATGCAAGGAAGCTTCTGCACGTGTGGGATGCTTCAAATTTGTAATACACCAAAGACCAATTATCCTATGTGGCACACCTACTCAACATCAAGACAAAAGCCAAGACTTCTTTGAATAGAGAAATTTAAGTATGCAAGGACTTCCATCCAAGACCAAAAGGTTTAAAAATAATTTATTTAAGAAATATAAATTACTTGGTTATTTATATTTTCTAGGGGGCTTATGATAGTGTTGTAGTAGAAGTAGTACACTACAAGGCATAAGTCGTCACATTAAACAATCTAAGCTAGCACAAGTGATACACCAAGGGTTTAAGTTGAATAATGGAAGTTGGGCTTCAGTTAGAGGCATATTGCATCTTGAACGTCTTAAGCTAGTAGAATAGGTCATAAGCAGATCGCTTCTCGAATGGCTTAAGACAACGGAATAGGTCAAAAGTATACAAAACGACCGACATGATGATAGGAGCCGAAAGGATTTCGAAGTGGAAGAATTAGAGATATAAATAGGGAGGTAAGTACATCTAAATCTAGGTGTCTTTTGACTAAGAAAAAACTTGAGACTAATTTGAACATTGGAGCTTTCTCCCCCCGATCACTCGGGGGTTTTTTCTTGCAGGTCATCAATCCATCAAACGGAGATCCGGAGCTTAAGCGGTCGCACCATTGGTCATTAGCCCCGTTTTTCTGCTTTAGTAAACTTTGATGAGTTCATGCACATACAACCCAACTACAAATCCCCACTGCGCCAATTGATGCTTTCAGTCGCCCCACCACCCACCTTCACTCCAGCAAGCCCACGCGCAGAGAAGCTGCACCACCACTTATCAAACCTCCCTGTCACCAAAATTGCCGGTCGGGATTCCTATACCTAACTTCACGCCTCTTCTTATTTCTTTGTTACTTTATGTGGTTAAGAAAAGATTGTTTAAGTCGCCTCTACCATCAAATAAGTACTTCATTTTCTTCCTTCCTCGGGTTTGGCTGTGTTTTTTGTGTGCAGAGTGTGGGATGCGGGACTCATGTAACTACAATTTGAAGTTACTATAGATTATTTTAAGTTTTCTATTAATGAAGGAATTTTATTTATTTTAATTATTTATGGAGAAACACAATAGTGGTGCACCGATTTATATTTATTTATATAGAATTACAAATTTTGTATAGCACCTTTTGAATAAACAGTTGTAATATGTAGCAGATTTTTTTAACAGCTGCAATATGTAGGAGCTATTTTTTTAACAGTAGCAATATATAGTAGCTATTTTTTTCTAAACAACTGCAATATGTAGCAGTTATTTTTTAAAATAGCTTCCACTTGTTACTATAATAGCTGTTAGGTTAGGTTTACATTGCACCGCCTATTACGAACCTCTTTTAGCAAAGCAAAAAATAGCTGCTACAGGGGTAAAAAATAGATGCAACACAAAGTAACGATTAAATATACGGTTGCTAAAAAATAGTTGTAACGTGTAGAAGTTGTTACCTAATAGATGCTCTGTAAAAATTACCATGCGCCGTCCACTTACACATCTAATTTGGTAAATAAAAAAACAGTTGTTACGGAGGCAAAAATATAACTGCTAAAGTGGGCTTGTGTAATAGTGTACAAAGCATAAAGAACAATTTTCGTCACGGAAATGTGAGCTCGTATGATTTAAATTCCAAACCAAAATTGTTGCACATTATGACGATATTTATAAAGATAAAGTGCAGAATTTTTATTATCACTAGATACTCCCTCCATTCTAGGCAAATCTGCGCAATCATTCTTTGGGCAAAATAGTTGAACTTTGAACACTTATTTAAATCTATATATATAATGGTTATTGAATACAGGTAATTAATATTAATGGTTAAGTGAAAGATTAATAGCAACAAATGATACAGATATGAACAAAAGAAATAAGTTATCAAATGAATTTATATGTAACAACAATTATAGTATAACACATTCATTTTTAATATAGAAGATGTAGCATATGATGCATTATTAGGAAATCCATTTTTACATCAGATAACTCCATTTAAAAAGACATTAGAAGGAATTACAACAAAAATATTAGGTAAGAAAATATTATTTTCATTCCTAAATCCACCCAGTCAAATAGAGCTAAATTTATTACAAAATAATTCAATATATAAAAAGATATATTTAATGAATAATAAGCAAAAAGAAATAATGAGTTTAAAAGAAGAATTGGGTTATACAAAAATAGAGGAACAATTAGGTAATAAATTATTCAAGAAAAAATTTAAAAAAAGTAGAAAAGGAATTTCAAAAAGAAGTTTGGTATCAAACTTCACTCCGGACTACAAGATTTCATTCAATTCATTTTGTAATAGACTAGAAAATTTCTATAAATAGGTAGTTTCAATTCATTTGTAAGTACGTTGGATTGCAGCCCCTTCTCTTTCCCTAACCTCCTCAATCTAAGAACAAATTGAACCTCCCAAAGTTCATTTGTATCTTTAATCCATGTCCAGAAGCATTAACATGTATTCAATAAGCACCTGTATTCAATAAATCATTATTCAAGGTATAATTTCAGTTGATTATTTATGTCTTTAAATTATTTATATATGTTTATAAATCAAGTAATCAACATGCGACCCCTGGACTTTGGGAGGTTCAGTTGATTACTTGATTCATTAAGCCTTAATCAGTTGATTACTTAATTTATAAATAGATATAAATAATTTAAAGACATAAAAAATCAACTGAAATTATACCTTGAATAATCAATTATTGAATACAAGTGCTTATTGAATACAGGTTAAGGCTTCTAGACATGGATTGAAGATACA
This sequence comes from Rubia tinctorum, assembly GCA_032355605.1. NCBI lineage: Eukaryota > Viridiplantae > Streptophyta > Magnoliopsida > Gentianales > Rubiaceae > Rubia > Rubia tinctorum. The sequence continues at coordinate 13,462 of JAULKM010015565.1, forward strand.
AATGAACTTTGGGAGGTTCAAATTTTTCTTAGATTGAGGAGGTTAGGGAAAGAGAAGGGGCTACAATCATGAGATTTGGTTATGTTTATGCATAACCAAAAGATTTTAATTCATTTGAATATAAATCAGAAAACCTTTTTCCTAAATAATAACTTATTAATGATTGCAGCACTTAGAGTCTGTATTAGACTGCATGCATTTAGCGCTTGGTCAGCATTCGGAACTCGTGTAAGACTGTTGGTTACCCCAAGTATAAGGTTGGTCCCGACAGAGTATAGATGTGTCCTCGGTAGGTGCATATAAAACTAGTTCATATAGTAAGTGAAACCGTCTAAATAAGTTAATATGACATAAAAGGTTAGAAGATTTTTATTCGGTGAAACAAATTTTAGGCATGCATTTTCATCATCTGCATCATCAAACAATATATTACAAAGTCATGAAGTACAACAAGTATTACCAAGTCAAAGTATTAATTCAATATATCATAAGGGAATATTTGAATTTAGTAAAGCATATTCTATTAAAAATACATGAAGAAATTTTACCAATGAATCAAGAATTCCAGTCAATAAGATTACTTTGTGAAAAGACAACTAATCATTATGTAAACCAAAATTATAGATCTCTTCATTTCAGTTTAATTCAAATAGCTTTGCATCCACTAGTAAGATTCATGGCATTGGGAGGCCGTCGTCGTGCCTCTCAAAAATAGTATTTATATTCCCTAATTGCGGCTATACTACTAGAAAGTAGATAGTGGCAAGTCGGGGTTGTCCATGAGAGAAAAGGGGGTTTTATCAAGTGTTAAAAGTAGTGAAAAAGCACACGAGGAAGTCACTCTACGTGTGTGGTAACCAAGTTAGGGGGGCTTTTGAGTTTAGAAAAACACTACGATTACTTTAAATAACTAGATTAACCAACAATTATAGAAATTAATATGATTACGATCACACTAGTACGGAAGATGTAATTAACATTATAACGAGTCTTGGGCGCAATTGGTTTACATTTCTAGTCATCCTTTGATCATCGAATAATTATCCTATTTTTAT
>JAULKM010015575.1:0-14516 GCA_032355605.1 Rubia tinctorum
TTTTAGTAGCTTGTTGCATGATAGCATAATTAGTTTACTTTGATAGTTGTGTTGTCTTTCAATTCATAACTTAGAAACCCAACCAAAAACCTCACTCTTTACATGCTTTTATTTATATATGTATCTATCTTTATCTAGGCTTATATCCACCCCTATATGCATGAACCCTTAGGAAAATCCCTTTTCTTTGTGGACGACCCCGACTTGCCACCATCTACTTAATTGTATTTAGTAACCATTTAGGGCTTATAAATTGTATCTTTGAGAGGTACGGTGACGACCTCCCAAGAGGAGAACGAAGGTTATGACTTTGGTACATGGAGAAATTGAGCCGGTTGAGACTGAACAACTCCTCATTCGAGACTTCAGAATAGTGGACGTTGGGAAGATGATACTAGAGGTCGTGAGGAAGGAGTTGAAGGCTCTACTCGATTGATACTGGGATTTGTTTTCCTGGGATACATCAAACTCAATCGGAGTATCGGTACAGTTAGCCGTCCACAGGATGAACATAACATTTGATAAAGTTTGTTAAGCTATAAAGAGGAATGTTTTCCCCTGAGAGGGCCGAGACGATAAGATTGGAGGTAGAGAAGCTTCTCAAAGTGGAGGTTATCAAGGAGGTGTTTTATCCAGGGTGACTGGCCAACCTGGTCATGGTTTTAAAGCAGGACGGGGTAACGCACATGTGGATTAACTTGAGTGTGGAGGTATTCTATTTCAAATCATGTTATCATGCTATTCAATAAAGAAACATTTTTTAAAAGATCAACCCAAGAACAATAATAGCACTCCATTAGGAATATCGTGCAATCAAGAATCACCACTCTTCCATCATCACATTCATTGAAGATTACAAAATCAAAGCACAAGGACAATACTCTCTCCCCACACTTTTTAGCACAAAATCATTCAAATAACTCAAGAATTTCTCCCAACAACTGAACATATTCCCAAGCACAAAGCTTCTCCATAAAAAAACTATCATGCTAAATAAAGCAAGTAATCATGAATATCAAAGGATTACCCAGAATTTAAAGCCAAGAGATGAAGAATCCACACAAGAAGAAGCAAAAATGCTATTTTTTTAGGAAAGTGGCCAAATTTTTTGAAATTCCCCAAGGAAAGGTGAGAGTGAGTGTAATTTTAGTGAGTAAAATGAATCCTATGGGTGAGGTAATATATTATGGATTATTATTTTCAGCAAAGAATGTGCATTAAAAAAAGGTATAAATGAGATAAGGATGGTATTTTTGAAATTAGATAGTGAGAGGGACAAAAGTACCAATCAATTTATGCATAAGTGAGGTGTTGATGAACTATATATACCAATAGTTGGGGGGAAACTAATATTTTACTGAGTTCATGAGCTAGGAATTCCACCTTTTAGCTCAGAATTTGAATTTTAAAAATATGAGATTTTTGGCCCAAAAATCTCAACACATTAAATCTGGCAATAGGAACCCCTCATGCTAAATACCTGGCATGACCCATGCCAGAAATTGGCATGAGCCATATTAAGAGGAATGGGTCGTGCAAGAATTCACCATAAGGCCCCCTTGTGCAAATGGGTGTGGCACGACGTTAGTGCCTCTCCTCATTTTCATTCTTTTAAAAAAAACCTTGTCACCAAACAAACCCTATGTTTTTTTACCAAAAAAGAATGAGAATCGAACTCAAATTCATCAATCAATGACAGTTTCATCAAAAAAAAATCTATCTTCTAAGAACATGCCAAGAATAGAAATTGAAAAATGACTTATTCCTTTTTCATGCATTTTAATTAAAACAACCTACCGTTGGGTCTCCGGAGTTCCCATCGGAAAATCCACCCACGATGACATCCTTGTGAATAGGTCTCCACAAGGAGTCATGGTTGCCTTAATGCGCTTTGTTTGCTGAGGAGAGTAAGTAACCATTCATAGCCCAAACTGAATCCTTGGTACTTTCCTTGGATTTGGGAGGTGGTCATGGGTGTTTTACGTCCTCCCCCCCAACCCCCACTTCCTGCATCCTTCTTCATGTTAGTGAGCATAGAAAAACAATCCAATGCAGACAAATCTTCAATAAAGTCATATAAGGCCAAAGTCTCATGAATATGCTCATCACAGTTAATGTGTATGGGAGGAATATTTCTATCACTCTCACATTCTTCAAAAATTTCATCATTTGTGCTATCTTTTTCGCTATCATCAAGAGTCACATCAAGGCAACTATCATTATCCATCATGTGAGAGTTATCATGTTGAACATCTTCTTTACACAAAGTTATGCCTTCATAAACAAGTGAGGGATTAGGTGAATCATGCTTAGAATTTTTAATATCAAACCCAACCCTATCCATGTCATCCTCTAGGGTCAGTGTTCCCGAACGAACATCGATCTTGGTCCTTCATGTTTTGAGAAAAGGTCTCCCCAATAGAATTGAGGGTGCACCACCATCGTGCACTACATCAAGGACATAGAAGTCCACTGAAAGGACAAAATTTCCCACTCGGACCATCACATCATTCATTAGTTCACGAGGACTAGCCTGGGAGTGATCGGCCATGTGGACGAATACTCTAGTCTCTTTAACTTCACCTATTTCTAGGTTCTTATGGATGCAAGAGGGTATGACATTTATAGAAGCTCCAAGATCAATCATATCATTTATTCACCAATTTACCCCCTAAAGAAATAGGAATTGAAAACATTCTTTGGTTATCACATTTTTAAGGCAATTTTCTATTGTTAAGATTGGCGACTCCCCGTATTTTCACTTTACCTACTTTCTTAAGTTGTTTATTCCTCTTTCTTGTACATGCAATTTTTTTTGCATACGATGGGACATGTTCAATCAAGTCTAAGATCAGGACACTAACCTCCACCTTTTCCGTGATTTTCCAAACATGATCATCATTGGTTAGCACCTTCGGCCTTCTTCAAAGTGCATCAGGGAAAGGCGGCCGGAGATTAACACTCGCTACGGGTGTTAGAAGCTCCTTTATAGGTTTCTCCAAAACCAATTATTGATCCTATAAGTTGGTTCCGTTGTTGTCCACGAACAGGTCATCCTCTTGTATGATTTCCATCTCGGGCTCACGTACCTTCTTTGCGCTTCTAAACTTCAAAGCTCTCACATTCCTCATATTGATCTCCGGTTTGGAAGGAAGTTTGCTTTAATCTTTTGCTTCAATTCGGCTTACCGAGGTGGCAAGTTTCCTGACTTGAATCTCAAGATTCTTGATGCTCGATAATATCCTAGTTCCAAGATCTTCAATCACTCGCCCTATATGCTCTACAAAGGTGTTCCGTTTCTTGGCCAATTGAGAGATTCTTTCAAGGATCTCCTCTCGATAGGACTTGTAGAGTCAGTCATTGTTATTTAAAGGTCTTTCTCTTCTTGGATAAAGTTGAGGTGGAGCTATCCTACATCGGTTTTTACCTTGCATTTGGTTCTCCTCGCGCTAACAGAAGTTGAAGTGGTCGCGGTACCTTGGGTTGAAGGTGTTTGAGTAAGGATCTTGCCTTTCTCCTCCTCTGTTCCCACTGAACCCTTGTTGTTTCCCCCAAGGAAAATGTGGCCTATTTCCACCCTTGTTAAAATCTAACGCCTTAACTTTCTCAAAATCCTCTACCACTTGCGGGCACACATCCTTGTGATGATCAAGATTAAAAAAACCACACACATTTCCTTGTTTGACTCCCCTTTTTATGAATTGTTTCATCATGGAGGCAAGAGCTTAGGCATTCTTCTCTAACATCCGGGATTGGGATGGTTCATTCACGGGTTTCACTCTACACCTTATACCAAATTTCCTTATTCCATTTTCCATCTTCTTCAAAATTTCCATTTCTTCCCTTGGGCTCTTGTTTGCAATCGAACTGTTGGAAGCACAGTTCACCATAAGCATGTCATCATTGCGCAATCATTTGAAGAAATTAAAAACCAAGCCTCCCTCCTTGAATGGATGATACAGAAAACTAGCCAACAATCTTTTAACCTTTCCTAATACTCGTAGAGCGACTCATTAGAAAACTAAGAAATGTTGGAAAGTTACCTTTTCAACCCCACAGACTTTGAAGCTGGGAAGTATTTCTGTAGAAATCTACGCTTTATATCCATCCATGGCGTGATACGTCCGAGCAGTGTGTAGTATAACTAATCTTTGGCACGATTCATAAGTGTGAAGGGAAACACCCTTAGATTGTAATCTTCCTCTTAAACACCCACTAGGTTCATGTTGGTACAAACTAGGTGAAATTCTGAGAGATGCTTGTTTGGATTTTCTTAGGCCATCCCATGGAAAGTCTGCAAGGAGTGAATTGTATTGCTCTTGAGTACACACGTATATTTGCTGGCAATGGTCGGAAGATGATGGAAAGCTGTTGACTCTCCAAGTTTAGATCCATCAACTATCTCAAAGTACGATTGTTCTTTGATATTTCTTCTTTATCTACGGCTACTAAAAGTGGTTCTTGTCAAACTTTAAGATTCCTCCTCGCCTACTACCTATGCAATTCATTGCACTATATAAAAATCCCATGTTCTTCATACGGGTATGTACCATAAACTGGGAATGAACAAAGGACAACTAAAATCAACACTAGAAAACAGGGTAAGAAGTAACCAGAAAAAATTAAGTAATATCAACGACAAAAGCCAACAAAATAAAACAAAAACAAAAACCAAAATAAAGACAACACTACTTACTCAAATAACACGTTATCTAAGTTAACTACTAGACCGTTAAACTAACATCCCGGCAACGGTGCCAAAATTTGGCCTGCCCCCTCCCGAGAGGCGTTAAAAACATGAAGGGAGGACGGCTAGGGGTGAAAGATAAAATTTATATATTTCTCCCATTCTTAATAATATACTACTAATAATGGTAGATAGTGGTAAGTATCAGGGTCGCCCAAAGAGATGTTAGGAATCCAGTAATCTACTAAACACAATCGTGGTCGATTTGTCAATGCAACCATGTGTTAGGAATAAATTATGGTTTGAAAATAACCATTGGGGGGATTTTCAACAATCAACTACAAGCATACAATAAACGGAATAAACTACATAAATAAACACTTGGGGAATATTTGTGTAACATGGTCTATGTTATTTCGATCATCGATCTCATCAAATACAAGAACTTAACACTATTCTAGTGTCTGTCACGTGGTGCGAACAATGATCTAAACTCCCCCCTATCTGTCACATATAGTTGTGCATATAAAATCATCCATCAGCCTCGCCTCCACAACTAGGGGAGTGCAACAATGACTATGGAATATTACGCAGGTCTGATTCTCCCCCATGCGATTAAGTCCCGGTCGGAACACCACGAACGAACTACCCCTTCTACAAAGGCAAAGTAAGTAGCCATCTTATCAATGGCTTTTAGGATCAACAAGATAATCCAAGTTTGCTACCTACTCTATCTCAACCCGCAACCCTTCAGACCTCTTTGGTCTGCTAACTAGATGCACGGTCGATCGTGACAATTAACAATGGTAACCTTTGTGCATACTCCCAATTATGGACTATCGCACCCTCAGCGCACCTAGGTTTCCTTAACCAAGGAGTAGCAATAGTGAATCAACATGAAAGTATACTCAGTTGTGTGCTAATAAAGTGTGACAATCACGCAATTCATAAAAATATTCAGAATAAGACAACATAATGATCACGAAATGCATTGAAATAGCTAGATAAAAAAATATCACAAAATAAACATCAATACATGAATACAAATATAATCCCCAAGCTAGATCCCTACTACATAAGCATTGAACCAAAGTATTTCATTAGATTGAACACTATTGGTAAAAGAAAGATAAAAAGATGAAAGAAATGAAACTAGAGAGAAGTGAGAGTGTATTGTCTCTTTAACCACCTACTAAGATTAAAAAAATGAGCCTCCTCCTTAACCTTAGCAGACAAAGGTCCATAAACTAGTACTAGGGAATTAGGCCTAAAAATAGGCCCAAAATGTGGCCAACAACCCAAGTGGTAGCGGAGCGCCAATCCTAGCATGTGTTAGACCGCATTTGCTGCCTGCAGTGCTAGTCCTAGCACTGGTAGTGCCGCTCGTGCTGGGGGCGCCCTGTGTCATCCGGTGCGGGCAGCTGACTGGGTTCTCAATTTTTTCTTTTCTAATCCACTACATGCATCGTTTTTCATACCCTATTGTCTGGAACCTTGTTTTTCTTAGTACCTCATTGCGCCCCACATCATTCTTCACACCTCGTGGGCTGGTCTTGGCATTTGTGACTTGAAACGGCGCGGGATGTGTAAAACAAAATGTCCCGCCCCCATACTTAAATAATGGGACCATCGTGCCAGATTTTGACATGGCCTATGCCAGTACAGTCCATGCCAAGGCCCACTGACACAGGCAGTTCCGGTTGGTGCAGGCCATGCTAGCTTTTGGTCCGCACCAAACTTGTGCTGTCCTCAACGGTTGTGGCTGGTTTGCTTCGCTAACTTCTTTGCTCCACTATGGGTAAACAGTTGGTTTCATTTGGGGGTTATTGTAGTCGATTTTATATCACTAGAGAAGAAGAATCTAATGGTGATTCCCTTAAATGCTGATTCTTCTTGGATTTCACCCAAAACCCCTTGCAACATTGAACTACGATCCCTCCATTTCTTCAATGGACTTCTTGAACATTGAATCTGCCTTTCTTGGTCCCAATTCCATCTACTACCACAAGTTGGAGTATGTGGCCTTCAATTTACTACCATTATTTTTAATGACCTTCGATATCTTCTACCATCCTTGCAAATTACCATCAAGTATCTATTACCACCCTCACGGATGGCCCTCCAGCAAAGAAAATGAAAAAGTTCTTGGAGTTTATTATATTGTGCTCGAGAAGAAGAATCCTATGAAGTTACTCTAAAGAGCTGATTCTTCTCAGATCTTTCCCAAAACTACGTGCAACTCTCGGATAACAATCCATCTACTTCTTTCTTGGCCTTCTTGAACTTCGAATACACTTTTCTTAGGATCGATTCCATCTACCACCACGCATTGGAGTCCGTGGCCTTCAATATACAATCATCCTTGTGAATGACTTTTGATATCTTCTGTCATTCTTGCAAATGGCCTTCAAATATCTTCTACCACCCTCGCTGATACCCTTCTCCAAACATATGTTCAAAAATTACTCATGAGCAACCTACTAATGAGATAAAAAGGAGATATAGGTGCCCATGAATGGAAAGTTTCCATTAGCTTTAACTATGTCTTCAAAACTCAGGACTAAGAAAAGAAAACTAAAAATGACCTTCTAAACCCTTTGTCGTGTAAACCTAACAAAAACTAGCAATCAACCAAACAAAAGATGATAATACATGTGTCAAATACATCGTCTAATACATGTAAAAAGGTGCACTTCATTACGTGACAGATATGGGAAGATGTTGAACATCGACCACACCACGTGTCATAAACATTAGAATAGGCTTATAGTTGTACGTGATGAAATTGATGATCGAAATTACATTAATAATGTTACAAAAATACTTCCCGAGTCCTGGTTTATATAGTCCATTCTTGTAATCAGTCGCATGCTAGTAGTTTTAGTTATAAAAAACCCAATGTTTGTTTTACCAACACTGATTATTCCTAACATGTGGCTAGATTGACGACCCAATCATGGTTGTACGTATTTTATTATTAGATTCCTAGCATCTCTATTGACCACCCCGGTACTCATCACTATCTAACAATCTTGGTAGTCTAGTGATAGGAACGGGAGTAACATTACAAATCTTATCTTTCATACCTAACAATCTTTCTCTCATTTTTCAATTGGTTGTTGGATCTCCCACTAGTTGATTGATTTAGCGACAACGAGAGGGGCGGGTTAGTTATAGGCTTACCGAATAGTGGAATCTTTTACAACGGAGGTCACGCCTCATGGACTAGTATATGGTTCAAAAGATGTGATTCTGGCAAGAGATTGGCATGATGAATCCAAGAATGGTGATAGCTAGCCAAGACACCAACGAAAGAAATATCTGCTTAGATCCCGAGTTGGTTGAGGAAAGGTAAAACTTAACATCTCTCCATGAAGTCAAGGTGAAGGAAAAGGTTAAGCGTTACAATGATCAAAGACTAAAAGGCTGCAGTTCGCTGTTGGGGATCTTATCATGAGAAAATATGAAAAGAGCCGTCAGGAGCCAGAGAATAAGTTAGCTCTGAACTGGGAGGGAGCATAAAGAGTTCTCAAATTACACCGAGGAGGAAGATACACTCTGGGCGAGATGGACAAGAAGCGTATACTCAAAAGTTGGAACATTTTCAACCTCCAAAAGTATCATCATCTTTGACAAAATTACAGTTGGGGTTTGATGAGAAAGACTTGTAATTCGGAGGTCACACGGAGCTGTTTGTAATTATTCCCAGTCTTGCATGCCGAGTGTTGCAACTGGTCAATGTAATGAGAACTTGATAATTTCTATATCTTGTGCAAAATAAGTTCATCCGGAGAACGAAAATTAGTGTTTACCAAGATCGCTCATAGACGATTCCTTTATTTGCCCATTGTAGACGGTCAGTCATTAGCTATTCATGTACTCACCCATTGGCAATGCTTGCTCATTAGCGATCCTTTTAATCACCCATTAGGAAACCATGAAAAGAAAATGGAAAATTTATGAAAATAACGACAAAAACTTAAATTGAAACAACATCAACAGAAAGTCACGAATGGCAATTTGGATGATCAAAACCTAGTTTATTTAACGTCTTTGGCAGGAATTACCTTCCTACTTGGATTTATTCACCACATGGACAAAAACGATCTGTCTCATTTCCTCTATTCAGTACAAAATATTTGGGATCTACATCATCCCATAACAAAAATTTGCGCATATATATTTGGGCTTCCTCATGTCCCCTCAACATTTCCAATAGTTCACCTTTTTGTTCCATAGTAATCTCATATGAAGGAACATTCACTAGCTTACCCTTAGACACATGAGAGGTGTCGGATATTGCTTCCCCACGGGAGTCTTCATGAATGTTGCTTTCCTTCAAGTTAGTTATAATAACAATTGTGATAGAAGTATCATTTAAAGCATTATCTATGGAAAAATTTAAGGAACTACCATCATATACGCCTTGCTCTATATCATAAATAACATTAATAGCTTGGCAAGAGTTGTGCACGCTAGGATAATCATTACAATTATTAATTTCCAATTCTATTCTCCTCCAATTAAAATCCATGGTTAGGGTTTCATTATGCACATCAATTATTGTCCTCGATTTTTTTTAAAATGGCCTACCTAATAAAATAGATTTTGCAAGATTATCACCCTTCATGTCAAGGACATAAAAATCAGCGAGGAATGTTAAAGATCCCACTTTCCCCAATACATCCTTCACAACACCTTTATGGTATGTGCTATAATGATCGGCTAGTTTGATAACAACCCCGGTTTCATGCATAGTTCTTAGATCTAGACTCTCATACAAAGAATATGGAATCACATCAATGGAAACACCTAAGTCTAGCATTGACTTATTAACACATTTTTCTCCTATCTTACAAGGGATTGTAAACATTCCTGGATGATTACAATTAGGAGGTAATTCATCATAAAAAATGGCGGAGCTGTACTCACTCTTTCCACTCTTATTTTTACTCTTCAATTTTTATTTCCTATTAATAGTACACAATTCTTGGAGAAATTTAGCATACATAAGAATTTGATCTATAGAATTCAAGAGTAAAATGTTTACCTCACACCTACGAAAGACTTTTTAGATGTCTTTGTTATCCTCCTTTGTTCTCATATCCTTCAAGGCTTCCGGAAATGGTGGTTCCGACACATAGAAAATGGATCTTTAGGGGGGGGGATGAGGTTTCGAGATTTTATCCCGGTCTTGGCACTAAGGTCTCCACCTCAACTTCTCCTCTCCCCCAATTGATATTCTTAATAGCCACCTCTTCGACCCTCTTCTCAACATCTTCTTTCTTTTCAATCACCCGCTCAATAACAACCTTTCCTTGGGCATTTTCCCTTCCTTTCCACTCCTGAATAAGATGACACTCACATTTCATCGAGGATTTATCTCTCTGGCTGGGAGGGAAGTTTTCCCTTTTCTCATGTCTCCATGCGGTTCAAAATTTTAGGAATTTGCCTCACTTGAGTTTCCAAGTTCTTGATGCTCGATTCGGTCTCTAGTTGAAATTTCTCTGCTTTTTCTGCACATAGGCTCAACCTTCTGATAACTTGTATCACTTCATCTTTTAACAAACCTGAACTCTTTCCTTGATCATAGGCCTTGTCTTGGAGGCTTGGGGCCAGTATTGTTGTTGTTCAGGGCGATATTATGGTGCATTTTGTCCTCCTTGAGCATTTCCATACCAAAGACTCGGGTGATCTCGATTACCCATATTTTAAGGCCAGTATTAGTAGCCTCAATTGCCTTGGTAATCTAGGTTTCCTTGACCTTCTTGATATCCTTTCCCTCCTTGAAAATCCACGGCATTTACCTTTTCCACATAACCATCTTTTAAACTCGGACATGAGTCTGTAGGGTGCGGTGAAGATAAAATCTCACAAGATTTCACATGTTGTCTAGCACCGGATTTTTTCATCAAGGCTTTGACCATAGAAGTGAGTGTAGAGACTTGGTCCTCGAGTTTCCCATTGTGGGAGGTGGAATTGGTGTTCTTGGGTTTTTTCCTTATCAAATCGGCCCTTGAGCTAAAATTCCTTGACTCCTCGGCCAACTCCTCCAAGAATTCCATAGCCTCCGTCGAAGTCTTATTCCCAAGGGAACCACCACAAGCTCCCTTTACTAACCTTTGCTCTTGGTCGAGGAGACGATTGTAAAAATAGTAAATGAAGTTTCCATTCCAGTAACCATGATAAGGAAAACTTAAGAGAAGCTTCTTGAACCTCTCCCGATAGTTGTAGAATGACTCTTCATGCCATTTGAAAATATTTCTTATGTCCTTCTTCAAGGTGGAGGATTTCGACGACAGGAAGTACTTGGCAAGGAACTTCTTCTTCAACTCAATCCAAGAGGTGATACTCCCAGATGGAAGATAGCGGAGCCTATCTCTTGCTTCATCTCGCAAGGAAAATGGGAAAGCCTTAACTTGTAGAGTTTCTCATTCACCCCTTCAAGAATCATACCACAACAAACCATATGAAAGTCAAAGTTATGTTTATTGAGGTCCTCCCCCCGCTTTCCAAGAAATGTAGGTAGCAAGTGTACCAATACGAATTTCAACACAAAATTCCCATTAGCCTCAATCGCCATATAAATAATGCACATCAATATTTTCTCAAGGTTGGGGGCCACAATCTCTCTCAAAGGAACTTGCCTCAACAGAATGCCCACCCGTTGAAGGTGAGAGTGTTAAGGTCCTCCTCTGGGACTCTCACCTTTATGTTCCTCTTGATGATCCATAGAGGTGGAAGGTTCCATAACATGGCCACTATGAAGGGTGTTTTTTACACTTTCCAAAGAAATCCTCCTAGAACAAGAAAAAGGACACGAGGTCCTACCTACCCGTTCGTCGTGACTCGCAACCAAGGTGTCGTAACTCACTACGGATGACTACAATAGCATTTAATTTCTTCTTTCTTCTTCTTCTTCTTGTTTTCTTGCTTCCTCTCCACTTTTATTCTCTTTAAATCTTCTAATCTTCAAGTCTTCAAAAGATGAACTAAATGGTTTTCAACGGTCTTTTGTCATCAAGTATTTGATGTTATTTCCCCAAGTTAAATCCCTACACCCTAAGGATTGAACGTAAGTATTTCATTGGATTGAACACTTTTGGGCAAAATAAAAATAAAGAGAATAAAGGAAAGTAAGGTAAAGAGAAGTAAGAGTGTTTTTCTCTCCCTAACCTCCTCTACATGATGAAAAGTGGGCATAAAGATAAAACCTTGTAGACAAGGGTCCATATATATCGTAGTAGGGAACTGGGCCTTGAAAAAGGCCCAAAATGCCAAAAACCCTAGCAGCTGCAAAAAGCATGAACGGTCCGAGCCAGCCGATACTCCCTCATGCTAGTATGGGCCGTTGGCTATGGAACAACCCGTGGCCTCATACTGGTGTAGAACTTTGATCTTGGCAAGGATCGGCCCTCTCGTGTTGATGCGGCCTATGTCAACTGGCATGGATCATCGGTCGGAACTCTATTTTTACTCTTCTGATCTGCATCCCATGTCGTTGGTGAATCTAGTCATGTGGAACCTCATTTTTCTATGAAACATGAAACGAGCCATGTCGATCTTCACACTCCGTGGGCTGGTCTTAGCATTTTTGACTTTAAATGACATAGACAGTGTCAAACAGAAAAATCCGTCTCCATACTTAGCAAAATTTTGTAGTGAAAATAAGACATGAGCACACTGCCGGCTGGAATTGGCACGATATGTGCTAAGGCATAGCACAAATCATGTTGGGTAAAAAGGGTCGTGGTGAGAACCCTTGGCACAGGCTACTTTGCTTGGCATGGGCCATGCTAGGTGAGCCCTCTTACCGGCGTAGTGCGGTCTGTGTTAGCCATGGTTGGTTTGGCCGACTGACTTCTTTGCGCTGTTACCGGTGAACTGCTTGTCTGATTTGAGAGTTCTTGTATTTTATTATATAATTCTTGAGAAGATCAATCCAGTAGATCCATACTAAGGCCTGATTCTTCTCGGATCTTTACTGGACTTCCATACAACTCTCAAACAACAATTCTTCCATTTCTTCCTGAGCCTTCTTGAACTTTGAATTTGCCTTTTTTGGGCCAATTCCATATACTACCATGCTTTGGAGTCTGTGGCCTTTAGTCTACTACCATCCTTGCGAATGACCTTCAATATCTCCAACCATCCTTGTTGAACACCTTCAAACATCTACTACAACCCTTACGAATGATCTTCTACAAAAGGGTAATAAAAAGCACTCAAAATAAACCTACTAAAGAGATAAAAAAGGAAGATCTAGGTGCCCTTGAATACAAATTGTCCATTAGTTTCAATTAAGTCTACGGAATTTTAGATTTAGACAAGAAAACCAATAACGGCTGTCTAAACCATTGTCATGTAAACCTAACTAAAAATAGCAATAAAAAACAAAAGATGAAAATATATGTTTCAATTGCATCGGCTAACACATGCATAAAGGTGCACATCACACGGGTCGTGCCAAAATGAAGGGCACGAGTCATTCAAACCGCACGAGTCGTGCTATTGAGATGTCGCTCGTTCCACCTAGATTAACCCATCGTATGGCACGAGCTCCTTTATAAATACCTCATTCTTCACTCTCCCACTTCCCCAAAAACCCATCAGCAAAAACACGAACTACCCCTTTTCCTAAGCCTAAAATCAACATAACTCCCTCGTTTCTTAAACAAATTCTTACAAACTTGTCTCAAAATCTTCCCTTCTCATATCCGCATGAAACCCACTAAAAAATGCTTCTGGAAACACCAAAAATCTTCCCATATTTTGGAAAAATGTAGTTCGGCCTTCCTCAAATTCCTAACTCAAAATTTGAAGATCTGCTTCGTTCCGGGTTTTGGGGATCTTTGGAATCGATTCTAGGAGAAGTCCCTTACACTACAAAAGTATAAATACATCAAATTTCATTAGCTACTCTCATCTAGGTAATTGGTGGAACCTCTTTGGAAAATTTTAGGAATTTTGATTTTTGGTGTTTTGGAAATTGCATGTTTTGGACTTGTTAAGGTTCTTGAATGTGATTACATATTTTTGTGGGAGAGTTTGTGGGTGGGTAGTTGTTGATATTTTGGTGTTTTAGTTGTTGTTGTTGTATGTTTGTATATTTGTTCTTGCTGTTATTATGCCATGGAGAAAGAGAGTTAGCCCTAGCCTTCCATTTATGGGGCTGCGCACGCTCCGTGTGCAGTATTAGGAGAGATTGGAGCTTCTTATGGGACGCCCATCCTAGAGACCAAGTTTTTATCTGAGAGGGCCCTTAAGAAACTTAAGCTCTACAAACCGGTCAAAGAGCTCCTGATGAGGATCTTCATGAAGAAGTCGGCCCCACCTACGCTAGGTATCCATTAGAGTTCCTAGAAACCATGAAGCCGACGGTCAATATGCTGGGTGAGAAGGAGGCCAGGTTCCACCTGGGGGACAAGGCCCGGTCTTTGACTTTCAAGGAGATTTTTGAGAGCTTCGGGTGAAAGTACGTTATTGATATATGATGTGAACCTTTATGCATGCGTTAACCAATACATTTGACACATTTATTACCATGTTTTGCTTGGTTGATTGCTAGTTATAGTTAGGTTAACAAGACAAAGGGTTTAAATGACCACTTTAGTTATCTTATCTAAATCCCGAGTTTTATAGATTTAATTGAATCTCATGGACACTTTGTATTAACAAGCACCTAGATTTTACTTTGTGAACTTACAAGTAGGTTGCTCGTGAGTGTTTTAACAACATTTTGTAGAAGGTCATCTGATGAGACGTCAAATGCATGTGTTTTCTGAAGCATTTAACATCTCTTTTGTTATCTTTTTGTTGTAAGATTGCT
>JAULKM010015586.1:0-14515 GCA_032355605.1 Rubia tinctorum
CATGAACCCTTAGGAAAATCCCTCTTCTTTGTGGACGACCCCGACTTGCCACTATCTACTTAATTGTTTTTAGTAAGCATTTAGGGCTTATAAATTGTATCTTTGAGAGGTACAATGACGACCTCGCATAATTTTTTGTGACCTTACCGGTATCGACATGGGCTCTGTGTCCGACCTTCCAAATATTCTGCCAGAGTCGCGCGTTGCAACCCTTCTGGTGCTGACCTGGGATCTGCACCTAGGCCTTCTATATCACGAACAAAATCTCTCATTTTACCCTTTTGAATCTTCCCCATATTTATGCATTGTGGCCTTCTGTGACAGCCTGAACTCTGCATCGCAGCTTCATCAATATCTACCTGGGTCGTGTGTTGCGACCCTGATAATGTTAGCCTGGGCTCTAATTCTGGGCCTTCTAAATCACGACCAAATTATCTCATTTTGGCCTTACTGGAACCATGCATCGCTGCCTGCTATGTCAGTCAGGACTTTGCATCGCAGTTTCTTTAAATTTTTTCTAGGTCGTGCATTGCGATCCCGCTAGCGTTGGCTTGGCCTCCACTTCCAGAACTTATAAATCACGACTGGAATCTCTCATTTTGGCCTTATTAGAACCATTCATTGCTACCTGCTATGTCTACCTTGACTCTGCATCGCAGTTCTGTAGATTTCTACCTGGATCGTGCATGGTAACCTTACTGGCTTCGGCCATGGCTCTAAATCCGGGCCTTCTAAATCATGACTGAAATATGTCAGTTTGGCCTCATTCGAACCATTTGTTGATGCTTGTTGTGTTCACCTGGTCTTTGCATCACAGCTCCATAAATTTATGCTTGAGTCGTGCGTTGCGACCCCGCTGGCATCACCCTGGGATCTATGTCCGAGCCTTCAAAATTATGACATTACACTCTTGTTTCAATCTTATTGATATTTTCTAAAACCATATGTCACTCCCAACAGTGTCGACTTGGACTTTGCATCATAGATCCAGAAATTTCTATTAAGGTCGTGTGTTGTGACCTCGCTAATGTTGGCCTGGGCTCTACGTCCGGGCCTTCTAAATCACGGGCCACCTCTCTTGTTTCAGTATTATTGATCTTTTCTAGAACCATACGTTGTTGCCCACTGTGTACATCTGTACTCTTCATCGCAGCTCCGTAAATGTTTGCATGGGTCGTGCGTGGCGACCTTACTGGAGTCGGCCTGGGCTATGCGTCTGGGACTTCTAAATCACAACCAAAATCTTTTTTGTCCTTATAACTTTTTTAAGGGTCATGCTTTGTAGCTTTGTTCACTTCGCCTTGAACATCTTTTCCCAGGCTTATCTTCCGTTGCTGAAGTATTTTGTCGTGGGCCTGTCATTCGTGGCTGGAATCTCAGATCTTGGCCTTTTTGTTTTAAGAATATGGCTTGTGTGGACTAGTTAGTAAAGGCATAACCTTATCACAAGGTCTTTGTTAGCTGCATTTTTTTCCGTAGCGCCACACAATTTGTTTCCCCATTTTCCGAGGATATCTAGTTAGGTATTAATTCGTGGCCAAGGATAATCAGCTAGGGCATAACCCCAACCCTCTTCTGGTTTGGGACATATCACACAGCCATGACCTTGCTCTCTATGGCTGGATTGACATTCCTCTAGCTTGTTTTGAGCTGGGATGATTTCTTTGTTCGTCATGTGATGAGGTTTTTCAGCTTGTCTTCCTTACTGTGCCGAGCTGATATCTATTTTTTCTCAGCTTGTCATAAAGCTGAGCTGCACCTCTCCTTTCCACATATTTGGGATATGGTCAGGGTATCCTCGACTCTCACCAAATTATACATGCTAGATAGCACTTCTCCGACCATATGAAGTTAGTCGTGCTTCCTATCATACAGAGAGTAATTTATCTTGTGTCTTCACGGTTGTGAAAAGATAATAGTATCCAAGGTGGCCTATGGAGGCTGGTTGCCATCTGCATCTCCCTAGCCATTGGTGCTTATCATCTGCCTAGAGAGTCTAGCTGAGACCTGTATCTCCCTGATCGTCGGCAGCCAGGGGGGATTTTCATCTTATTCTCCTTTAATGTTCTAAGGTGGAATGTATTCCATCATTTTCTGGATTTTCTGTAATCCATCATTTTCTGGATTTTCTGTAATCCATCATTTTCTGCAAAAGGCCAAGATGACCTGATGCAGGTAATCAGCTCTACAGGCTGCCTCTGTACTCTTTGTGTTCTTGAAATTTATGGAATTCTCTGATTAGTTTCTCCGCATCTGCCTCCATGGTTGGCCAATAGTACCCACCCCGCATGGCTCTCAAGGCCCATCCTGGCCCCCTAGTGGTTGTCACAGCTTCCTTTGTGGATCTCCCTGAGCACTATCTCTGCCATGTTGGGTTCCACACATCTAAGCCATGGCTCTGCGTGTCCCTTTTTATACAACAAATCGCCCTTCATAGACTATTGCATAGGTTTCCTCTTGACTGTTCTAGCTTCATTTTCGTCGGCTTGCAGTGTCTCATGCTCTAAGTAGTTTTGGATAGGCATCGTCCAGTGGCCAGTCAAAACCTATATCATAGCAATTGTTCTGGCCCCAATCGACCTCCTAGCCTGCTCCTCCACTAGGACATAGTTCGTCAAGTGCGCCGGTGGCAAAGATGACAACTTGCTTAATGTGTCTACCCTTGTGTTTTGTGACCTGGGGATCCTCATGATGTCAAACTCTTCAAACTATGCTTCCATATTTGTGACCTTGTCTCTGTACTTCATCGTGGTTGGCTCTATGGTAGAGTACTAACCATTATACTCGGTATGCCTGTTATTGACCCTAATTTTTGCGCAATCTCCATTCATGTGATCAACGCTTTGTATTCCACCTCGTTGTTTGAGGTAGGGAACTTAAAATGTAGGGCATAGGTCACATTCGTACCTTGCGAGTCAGATATTACTAATCTTGCCCCAACTCTTTCAACTCCTGATGGGTCATCCACATATAACTTTCATACGTTTAGGCCCTCCAGCTTGTTCGGGGTCGCAACCTGTGTGTTCCCTTGCCTTTGTGAACTCTTGTTCTCAGCTTCCTTGGGTATTTCAACCAGGAAGTCATCCATTACTTGCCCTTTTATCGCATTTCGTGGAGCGTACTCAATGGCGTGCTCTCCCAGCTGCACCGCCCATTTCACCCATCTCCCCGAGGCCTTTAGCTTGGTCAAGATCGCTTCCAGCGGCTAGTTGGTTAGTAGTAACACAAGGTGTGCTTGGAAATATTACCTCAACCTCCTTGCTGCACAAACCAGGACTAGCGCTAGCTTTTCCTGGCTCGTGTATCCTCGTTAAGGGTCTTGCAGTGCTCGTCTTGCATATTAGAATGACTGATATATCTTGTTCTCCTCTCTAACCAGCGTTCCACTGACTACCTCTTCGATTGTTGCTACTTACAAGTACATCATTTCTCCCAACTGCGGGCTAGTCAAGGTGAGAAGGTTGTTTAGGTGGGCCATAAGCTTTACGGAAGCATTCTCTTCATATTTCCTCCAATGTACATCCTATATCTTATCCACACTACCTTTCAATGTTTTGAAGAAAGGTAATGCCTTCTCTACTGCTCAGGACATGAAGCGATTCATGGTTGCCAACTTTCCATTCAGACCCTGTACTTCCTTGACCGTGCCTGGTGATTTCATCTCAAGTATTGCCTTCACCTTTTTAGGATTTGCTTGCAGCCCCTTGTTAGACACCATGTGCCTGAGGAACTTCCCTTCCCCAAGCTAAATGACACTTGGCTGGGTTCATCATCATCCATGTTTCCCTAAATCATGTCAGGGTTTTTTCAACATCCTCCACAAAGGTCTCATACTGGGTGCTCTTTATTACCGTGTCATTCTCCTGATCTATTTTTGGAAAAATTTGTCTACTACCCTTTGGTATGTGGCCCCTACGTTCCTCAGGCCAAATAACATCATCCGATATCTGAAAGCCCTTTTATCCATTATAAATGTTGCCTTCTCTACATCACTTTCTAACATGGGTATTTGGTGATATCTCTTGTATGCATCCAGAAAACATTTAACTGGGTAATTGGTAAGAGCATCTACCTTTTAGTCAATGACCAACAACGAGTAGCAGTCCTTGGGACAAGCTTTGTTCAAGTCCGTATAGTCCATGCACATCCTTCAGCTTCCATCCTTTTTTTCACCAGAACTGGGTTAGCCAGCCATGTTGGGTATAGGATCTCCTTTACTATCCTTGCTGCTGCTAGCTGGCCCACTTCCTGGTTAACGACATCATTTCTCTCTCTGCATAACATTCTCCTCTTCTTATTAACCTGGTTTGCAGGATGGTTCCATTTTAAATGTGTGACAATCTATGTCCTTGGGAATGCCCGTCATGTATTTGAGCTTACCGGCAAAAGCATACCTATTTTCCTTCAACACTCTTATGAGCTTCTCCTGGAATCTTGTAGGAGAGAGGCTCCCACTTACACCAGCTGGCCTTTGCTTAGTTCAGCTGGCAACACCTTTGTGCCAAGTTTGGATGGGTCAGCTCTGTTTGTGACCAAGCTCACGGCTCTGGCCTTTCCAGTCTGCCATCCCTGACCCAGGCTTCCACCCACCCATTTGCATTTGATGTGGGCCTCCATGTGACATTCTCTTACCTTTTGTTTATTTCCCCTGACCATGGTTATCCCTCATTTTGTTGGGAATTTTAACAACAAGTGCAGGGTCGATACTATTCCTTTCAACGGGGCCAGGGCTGGCCTACCCAATATCATATTGTATGGACTATTGGCCCTAAAAAAACTCCATGTTCATCTATTGCAGACAGACAGAAGTAAGAAGCAAACAAAAAGAACATGCGGACAATAACAAGCCTATACCCCTCAAGTTACCAGGACCTTCCAGCGGGAAGAGCCCGACCGACAAGTAAGGCATGCCAATGGTAAAAAGGGAAGCATCCCGGAGAACCCAAATATGATCTCACGCTTACTCCTTCAAGCATAGAGATGGAGCACTGCAAAGCAGCCACCTCTCTAACAATGGAACGGGCTCCCCACCCCCTATCCGGGCCCACCAAAAAATATCTCTCATGATCAAAAAATCCTAATACCAATTGCTCATCGACATACACAAACCTACGTTTCCATTCTACATGAGTGGGAAGGCCTGTCAGAAGCTTCGTCCCGTCCTGTTGGAACTTTAACGAAGTCCAATCAGAAGGCATCAAGGCTGAGTGACAGAACAAACAGAACAAAGAAACAGAAGACTCAATCTTAAAAAGGTGACACTACACCTCAAAACCTATGAGAACTCAAACAGAGTTTGGGGAGAGGTCTGTTAGCCCTTGCTCAAAAAACCCTAGCACCGACTGAATGAAACGGGACAAGGGAAACCTTAAATAACAGTTCTCCATGGTTTCTAGATACACCACCACTGTCCCCTCAAGTGCGTCCAGGACAGTCTGGGGGATGTTAGGAAAAACACGTGGGCCTCTATTTCTACAAATTCTATCGCGCCTGCGTTGAGCGCAACCTTAAGTATGCTACAAACCATACAATATTCAAAATGAAGGGTATTGCAATAAGAATTCTTTTTAGAGAACCTACTGCAGAAACCATAGCTAATCGAAGGAGGAAAATGAAAATAGGAAGAAAAGTAGAAAAGTGGAAGGGGGATACCTGAGAGCAAAAGACCAGTAGCCATAAAATAGTAAGACGAAATATAAAAGGAAAGAAGGAAATGAAGAATAAAAATAATGAGGTGAAGGATTTGAAAAAAATAGCACACCCTATGCTACCCTTGGGAGAAGAAGCGGCATCATCATATGAAACCGTCCTCTATCTTGTTTTCCCTTCCTTGGTCATTTCTCACAATTTCTGTCTTCCATTTCTCGGTGATTGCTTCATGTTTTTCAGGTACCCTCTCTATCTTTCTTCTCTCCTTTGTGTTTTTCCCTACTTTCATTTAGAGCCATTATGGTTTCCACAATTGGTCCCCCTAAGAAATATTCATACTATGATACCACGAATGTCCAGTATCATTTTGTTTATAGTTTTCTTGAGGCCATGTTTGTTTCCGCAAGGGAGGAGGGGTTGAGTTATGTGATATAGGTGGTGTTCCCCGACATTTTCCAGACTATTCTAGATATGCCTAAGGGTATGATTAATATGTATCTAGAAACCCTAGAAAACTATTTCCTGAGGTATTGGCTAATGACCCTGAGTTTATAGCAGCAGCCAATTCAGATGGTTTTTCAATCGGATTAGTGTGTCAACCATCTAAGTCACCCGATTTAAATATTTTAGATTGGTTTTTTTGCTAGCATTCAAAGTTTACAGTACCAAAACCCCAGCTCAACTCTAGAAGAACTTTTAGGGGTTGTGCATGAAGCTTTTGATGATGAAGACCCTAAAAAATAGATGACATTTTTCTTTCTTTGCAAAATGTAATGATTGAAATAATGAAATGTATGCGGGAAAATGGTTTCAAAATGCCACATATGGGGAAAAAGAGGCTGAGAAGACTTGGGATTCTGTCAGCAAACCTAATGGCCAGCTCTGAAGTTGTAAGGGCCAGTTTGGAGCATTTAATTTCAATTGGAAGAACAGAGAGAGTCCATGATTTACTAATCCGCATGGGTATGGTGTAAATAGGGCAGGAGAAAAAGTATTTTGAAGGTTGTGTTGCTAGATGTAAAATATAGGATACACATACATATTTTGTTTAGAAGACACGTTTGTAGGGCAACCTGTAAAATATGGGTGTTAATCACCCTTTTTGAATGCATTGTAAGCTGTGTTTTATTAAGTGAATATGTTTATTATTTCATGAAATCCCCAAGTCATAGAATGTTGTGAGTAAAAAAAATAGAAGATGGATGCGACACACTCAACCTAAGGGATAGAATTGTACACGAACCCACATATAGGTGCCATCCAAATATTTTCACAAAGGGAGAACGTGGTTGCATCATTTTCAGGTGTACACTTAAAAATTATCATCATTACAGGCTTGCTGCTATAACCGAGTCATCTCAGAGTTATTTTTATTTCATTTTCATACCCCGCCAAGATCAGTTCAGATTTCATATTGAACTGCGTGGCTGCACTAATAGTAAACTCATAATCACAGCTTCATCATAGATGTTGACCAAGTTACAAATAACACCCTGCCAAGAACAACACTGCCTAAAGACAGTGTCACATAGCTGCATTATTTATAACCCCAACAAAGCTACTTCCTAACACCCTCGATTCATGTTTCACAGTAAAGACATGCATAACCTAATGTATTTGCATTCAAGTACCTTCCAGAATAAACATAAACAGGACATGCACTCAAAAGCTGCAGGTTGAATAGCAACAAATGACAGGTAACATTCGGAATTAACCCAAACTGGACATATGCACATAAAAACATGTGATAAATATATCAGAAAATAACATGTAGTGTCCGGAATCAACCTAAACCGAACATATGCACATAAAAATAGCGGATGAATATATCGTACAATAACAGTTAATATCCGGAATCAACCAAAACCGGACATATGCACATAAAAACAAGTGAAAAATATATCATAAAATAATAGTTACTGTCTGGAATCAACCCAAACTGGACATATGCACATAATAACAGCTGAGGAATATATCATAAAATAACAGTTACTGTCCAGAATCAACCCAAACTGGACATATGCACATAAAAACAGCTGAGGAATATTTCATAGAAGAAAAATCAATGTCCAGAATCAACCCGAACTGGACATGGACACCACAGTGTCAGTTTACACAACCCTTATCAATATGTCTGTGTTTTCAATGACTTGGCTACTTGACTGTGATCATCCTGAAAGTATAATGAGGGCACAATATGGTTAAAAATTGAGCTAGACATAAAAATTTAATAAGATACTAATGAAAAAACTGAATGATAAATTTATAACTTGCAAATTACATCACTCGTCCTTCGGAGAAGACCGTTCTGTACGAATTTGCATCTTTGCATTCGCTGCTTTAAACTCCGCTAGCGTTTTGGGGAGCAAAACACCATATCTAGAGTTATCATGAATGATCCATGTTGGTTTCTTTTAATCACGTATATAGGTTGACCAATTTTTTGGATAATAACAAGGCCCAAAATCATATAACCCTGGCTCACCCCACTTAATGTTGTGATAATCTATGTTTGGGTCATACTCGGGGGACTCAAGTGTAGGTGACTGGGGCTCAAGCTGCATTTCAGATGGTATTGGTTCACCAATTACCTGATCAGAACCCTCACCAGTCCAGAAATTACTCATTTAGCCCAGGAATCAAAGTTAATTGGACTGAAATGAGTAGCTATTAGTATTTCTGAGCAAGTAAATGAATCTAGTGCACCAATATCATTCACATCCTCTGAATAGACCTGCACCTAGGAGTGGTCAACTCCGACACAATCCTGTGGTGAGGACTGTGATGATGCACCGAGTATGGGCTTCAAGTGAAGGCATTGAGCTTTGATTTTTTGCACTGCCTTAACCCTGTCATGAGCGTCCATGGGTGCAGAAATCAGAAATAGAGAAGCTGAGAATTCTTTGAAAATCCACAACAAACAGAACGAAGAACTTCTCATAGTCAAACCAAAAACTAAAAGCAGAACTAGATCAAACAACCAACAAAAACCCTAAAATCCATAACGATAAACCCATATCAATACCAGGTCCAACAACCAAAGACAGGGATCTCACAAGTTATGATAAAAATGACAAGACCTAAACCCAAAATCCAAACCACATAAATAGAAAGTACATATGATATATGTACAACGAATAAGATGACAAGAGATAGCTATAACACAACAACATTTACCAAATGTAGATACGGAACAGATTGACCGATTTCATTGGCTTATGTACACATGTAATTCGAAAACATGGACACACGGTATTACCTTTCAACAATCGCAACAACAAAACTGTAAAGATGCATTTCCAAACAATAAATGAATCAAGAACAAACGAATGATGAACATGCAAACATTTTTTGACCAGAATATGTGACCTCATAGCAAAGTATAAGTCCAAAGCCTCAGCAAGGTGCCTTAAAATAAAGTCTCAACAATAACTAGCACAAGATCTACAAAAATGAGGCACATGCAATAGATTGAGGATACCCAAAAACTCATAAATTGGATGATTCATGAAGGCATAAGTAGACAACGAACAAATAATCCTAAAAATTTAAAGATCAAGTCCTACTTGACACGGCTGCAACATAAATGTGACATTCGAATTAGAAATTTTCATAAACACGGTGACTACATGAACATTAATCACATAAAATAGAACCCAACCATAAATATTGACAAAAAATAAAAATAATCAATCATAAATGTAACAAAGAAACCAATTTCAATCTCTAAAATAGCAAATACTCACAGATATGAGACTAGGGTTTTCAGAAATCCGCGACAGGCCTTAAATCAATGGGTTAAAGCTCTGTAGTCGGGTAAAGCTTTAAAAAAGGCGATATTTTCAACACATATCCTAAACCCTAAACCAAAAACAAAACAAAAAGGAAGATCTCTAACCGAGGATAGCTCCTTAATTGAAAATATACTCTTAACGGCGGGAGGATTCAGAAATTAGAGCAAGAGAGGGCTAGGGTTTCTATGTGCTGAACGAGAGCAAAAGTAGAGAGATGAGAGGTAGAAAATGAAGAGGAAGAGCATCGGTTGGTGAAGGAATAATGAAGAGGGAGATGAAGAAATGGTTGTGATTAATTATGATGCCATGGGAGAGGAGAGGGAATCCAATAAAGCTGCTGCCTAGCTTTAAACAACGGGCAGATGTACAATTGAGGATCACGTGAACGTTTAAATTCCAAGCCAGTTCAAACCAATCCCACTAAACCTAACCTAAATCTGGTTTATTTATGTGTAATATTTAGGAAAGACAAAGGGTATTGGTATATTTTCTGGCCTGGTCAAAGGACCATTTTTGGTAATATCTGGCTGGCTGCAATTTATGCTGGGACAACCAAAAATGGTAAGTATGTAATTTAAGCTGGGATGGAGGGAGTAGTAATTTTCTGATTTTTCAGAGTTTTCTTAATGAATGTGGATTTTTGCATCTAAAAAGTTGTGTTTATACACCCCAGCATAATGGGGTTGTGGAAAGGAAACATCAGCATATTCTACAACTATCTAGGGCTCTTATGTTTTAAGCTTCTTTACCTTTGAATTTTTGGGGTGAAAGTATATTTTGACAGCCACATATCTCTTGAATAGATTGCCATCTGTGATTCTCTCATGGAAGACTCCATATGGGTTACTTTTCTACAGAAAGCCTAATTTGAATCATTTAAGGATTTATGGAAGTTGGTGTTTTGCAACTAGCACTTATCCTCACAAAACCAAGTTTGATCCAAGAGATAGAAAGGCATTGTTTCTTGGATACTCTTCGGGTCAGAATGCCTACAAGCTGTGTGACCTGAATGAGAAAAAGATGTTTAGCTGCAGGGATTTGTTTTTTAATAAACAAAAATTTCATTATAAAACCATCACCTCTAAACCTGATTAAAATTGATTACCTCACCCTAAACCAGAATCGAATTCCATACCAGATCATAATCCAATCCCTGGTCATACTGAACCTTGTATTATCTCATCTCTTCATCATAACCAATATCATCTCGATTTCCAACAAAACTCCCTTGCAATCCTAGTTCATCCTTTACACACACAAATCCAATACTTGAACCTACATAAACAACAAATCTTGAACCCACACATACAAATCAAAATTCAAAACCTGATCCTAGCCTATCTCCTAGACAAAGACAAATGCCTAGTTGGCTAAATTATTTTGTTTCTTATAATGCAAATGATGATCTAACCAATTCACAGACTCAACTTTCAGAATACAAGATCCTTAGACTTATAATCAATATTGTACACAAACCTCTTGGATTCTATCAATGCCACATGAGCTGAATGCCTTATAATCTAATCACACCTGAGATATTGTTATTCCTCCTAAGGGTAAGAAACATGTAGGATACAGGTGGGTATTCAAGGTGAAATACAATTCTGATGGTATAGTTGAGAGGCATAAAACCAGGCTAGTTACTAAAGGCTATACTAAAAAACATAGAGAAGATTACAATGAAGTTTTTCACCTGTATCCAAACTTGTGACAGTTAGGTTGTTGATCTCAGTAGTTACTACAATAGGTTGGGATCTTCACCAGATTTATGTAAATAATGCTTTCTTGTATTGAAGTTTAGATGATGAGGTATATATGCATGCTCCACCTAGTTGCGAAGTCCCTTCTCCAACTCACAAGTGTTTACACAAAAAATCACTCTATGGCTTAAAACAAGCCAATAGTGGAATCATACTTTCTCCACAACCCTGTGTACATATGTGATGAGACGCCAAATGGATGTATTTTCCAAGGCATTTAACATCTCTTTTGTTATAATTTTGTGGGTATATTGCTAGGTTTAGGTAGGTTTACATCATAAGGGTTTTATGTGACCATTTTAAAATTTCATATTTAAATCCTTCATTTTGTAACCAACTATAAGTCTAATGGATTTTTGTCCTTACGAGTATCTAGATTCTATTTTGTGAGCTTATTTGTAGATTGCTCGTAAGTACTTCAGATTAGTTTAGTGAAGACCATTTGCAAGGATGGTAGAAGACTGAAGGCCACGAGTCAAAATGTGGCAGAAGATAGAAGGGTTGAAAAAGGAAGACAAAGAAGCGGATAAATTGTGATCCGAGAGTTTGAACCGAATTCTGGGCACGATCCGAGAAGAATCAGCCTCCATAGGTGGTACCATTGGATTCGTCTTCTTGAGCGATATAAAATTTACTACAAGAACTCCCAAATCAGATAAGTGATTCACAAGTAGAGGCGTATACAAGTAGAAGGAAAAAAGCCAAGTTTTGGAAGAGTCGAAGACTGGCATGACTCGTGTAGATTTTCATGGACAGTGTAGATTTACATGGCCCGTGCCATGCAAATCTTGAGAAGATGAAGTCCATGCCATAGGCCGCACAATCTTGCATGACCCACACACTCTGAAGACCAGCGGACACAACTCCAGTCTGCGAGCCTCACACTCAGAACGCCCGAGGAGCACATCCAGTCTGTGGCCCACTTGCTTTTACACGAACCATGCAATGTGAGATATGCACTATTGCACGACTCGTGCTGACATGGCTCCTAGGGGTGTCATTAGGGTCTCACTAGGATTTCCAAACTTGGACCTTTAGAAGCTTATTATCTTCTCCTATATAAGGAGTCTTTAGTCTCCTAGGGTTAAGTAAGTAGCCATAATGTGGATCTTAGTATTTCGTATGAAGAAAGGAAGATGAGAGTTCTCTCTATCTAGAGTTCTTCTTTTTCCTTCTTTTAGTTCTTAGTTCTTTTGAAGTAGAATTTTGGTCATTATTCCTAGACCGAAGAGTAGGTAGAGATAGAAGGGGGCTATCTCCCCTCTTCATTTATTTTTCCTAGTTTTTTCCTATGACATGGAATCCAATTATTTATTTGGATTCAATGTCTCTAGAGTAGTTTATTTTTTGGGGAATTATTTGTATTCATAACTTGATGTTGACATTGTGAGATTCTTAGATTTCCCTATCTTTATGTTCTATGTATAGTTGTTCTTAATTTATGCTTTACATTCTTGTAATATTTATGCTATGTTATAATTTTGTATGCATCCATAGTTTCATATGTAGTATGATATCGCTCTAGGCTTAAATTGCTATCTTAGGAGTGCTAATTAGAGCTATTGTAGGTTCGAGAGTACCTGGGAGGTGAGTGCATGCATCCTACCTCGAGAGTACCATCTCGATCATTAGACTCTAACTCTAATTATCTATTCGTGTAGTAAAGTTCACTTTTGGGCTAATCCTTAACAAGGGGAAACCCTTGGCTTACCCTGATAAAATGAGCATAATAGTTTGTAGCTACTAGGGTTTCTGTATAGCTACTAGGGTCGTGTCAACCCTAGAGTCATCATGAGATGCCAATTCCTTTACCTCTCTGGGCCTAGGGATAGGTGTCCATAGTGGAGTTCTCGGGACGTATTGTCCTCACTCTGATATCTAACAGTTACAACATACATAAGGCTTTGTTCCTTTAAGCGGGGGCTCATTCGCACTGTGAGTGAGATTGATGGGGAAAGAGGAGCGAATCCATAGATCGATCAACGCAAATTCCCTAATTACAAAGGAGGTGTGGTTGTTGTTAAGTGGAGCCGAACCTTTGTGTGACAGACATTGGGAATTCTTAGATATCTCCACACTATGTGACATGGGCATAAGATAGGTTTATATGTCTTACATGTGATAGAATCTAGGATCAATGTCATCAATCGGTCATGTTACGGAAATGTCCCCAAGACTAGCTTGTTTGCATGCTTGTTAGTTGGTAGACAAAAATCCCCCCAATCATATGTTTAGAGCACTAGCTATTCCCAACACACATTCAGAGTGACGCCCAATTGTGGGTTGTGTGTAGTTAACTTTCAAATTCTAGTATCCCTTTGGACGACCCGGGACTTGCCACTAGCTATTCTATACTTCCTCCGTTCCACTATTAAGTTCTGAATTACTTTTTTTTACAAAGTTTAAGACAAGTCTATGTGGAATATTTTTAATGGGTAACGATAGTGAGCCTATATAAATCAAATGAAATGAAGAGTTATGACCACATATTTATGGCTAAATGTAGAAAGTTTGGAAATATGAAGTAATTAGTGGGACAGACCAAAAAGAAAAGTGGGAAGTTATTAGTATGATGGCGGGAGTAGTGGTTAGTAGTGAGCACATGAGCAACTTATAAATTTCTATAATTGAGAAGCGCTCGCGGGTGCGGATCATTATGCCTTTTTCCAGTCTCCACATAATCCTTGTCTATTCATTCTGTAAGACTCTAATAGATTCCCGATTCTCCTAATCTATGTAGATGATGTTCTTCTCACATATAACTCATATAAGGTTGTCAATGGTGTGAAGGATTTGTTGCTTCAGCAGTTCTCTATAAAGGATCTTCGTCTCTCGGAATTATTTTTAGGGATTAAACTTTTCAAGAGCCCTGACCCAGGCTTCCACCCACCCATTTGAATTTGATGTGGGCCTCCATGTGACATTCTCTTACCTTTTGTTTATTTCCCCTAACTGTGGTTATCCCTCATTTTGTTGGGAATTTTAACAACATGTGCAGGGTCGATACTATTCCTTTCAACGGGGCCAGGGCTGGCCTACCCAATATCATATTGTATGGATTATTGGCCCTCAAAAAAATAAACTCCATGTTCACCTATTGCAGACAGACAGAAGTAAGAAGCAAACAAAAAGAACATGCGGGCAATAACAAGCCTATACCTCTCAAGTCACCGGGACCTTCCAGCGGGAAGAGCCCGACCGACAAGTAAGGCATGCCAATGGTAAAAAGGGAAGTATCCCGGAGAACCCAAATATGATCTCACGCTTACTCCTTCAAGCATAGAGATGGAGCACTGCAAAGCAGCCACCTCT
>JAULKM010015597.1:0-14514 GCA_032355605.1 Rubia tinctorum
GTTGGGCGAAATCCCCATTTGGTTAAAGATCCAATTTTCCGCAATCCAGAGTTTTCGCAAGGAGATTCATATCAATATGTGTTGTTGTTGATAATCATTTGCGATATTTACAGGTCGGATTACACTTGCTTCTTGCCCCCCTTAGTTATAATGTCGTCCTCCAAATATTCGTGATGAGGTTTTTGTTGCCTGAAATTGTTAGCTTTGCAGTTATTATGATGCAATTTAAATTATGTATTATTTGTCTTCTCTATGTTCTTTAATGATGCATATAAACATGTAGTTTCTTGTGAAGAATGTTACCCTGCTTTGAACTTCAATTGTTGCGGCCACATTTTTGTTAATATATAATTTCTACAAGGTGTCACACACAACTCAATCTTGTGCTTAACATTCATTTCTACCCTCCCTGTATCTTTATTGATGTACTTTGAAAGCGGCAAAACACAAAACTAAGTTATTACATTGCCTGAATAAGATACTTCAATCTTTGTGGTCATTATTCATGATATGGTTTTAGGTGTATCAGATATCAAGGGGCAATGCCAGAATAGCCGTCATTTGTAAAACAATGAGTTTCATTGCGAACCATATGTTATATTGTTATGAGATTGTTTGCTTTTGTTTGTATGTAGACCCTTTAATTGAATCATTATACAATAGTTGTATTGCACTTGATTTACTTCTTTGATATTAAGCTTTAATTTAGGTCCTCTTTTACCTTAAGCTGGTTCAAATTGTGCTTCATTAGGTTTCGAGCATTGATTTTGTGGTTTTTCCTCCTGTATATTAGCTAATGTACACAAACCATACGTAGTTAAATTAGTGTTTTTCTCCATACGCTTTGAGATTGTGTGTGTGCTCTTTCTCAATATGAGTATATGAATAATGAGGTTCAGCCTTATTTTGTGAGCAGAAGTGCACTAGTATCAAAGTCACTGATATGAAATATTATTTCAGGGTTCAGTTTTTGACATTTTTGTGACCTTGGACTTTTTTTGGTTGATTTTTCACTACAGCCATGTTGTGTACTGTGTTCACATAAGGTGGTGAAATTAAGATGCCAATTCTTTAGGGTATTGTGTATGGGAAACCTAGCAAGCTATCTTTTGCAATTAACTAAAGATTGTTGATAGTAGCGAATTTGGTGCTAATATAGTGACATTATAGACTTTATTGTACTGTGTTTGTTGACTTCAGGATTTCTACTTTGCAATTACAATAGAATCAAATGGAGCAATAACTCCAGAGGTTCTGTACACTGAAGTTATGAAGATCTTGGAGGACAAATGTGAAATAGTGATAACCAAGCTCTCATAGTTGCTAACTGATAGTTCTATCTTAAGATGGTGCGGCATTGAGTCGGTCTAAGCACAAGGAGGAGGGGTTTTTTATATGATTGTTGTAGATTGGTCCTCTTATTCGATGAAGGGAAAATTTCTCATTAAAGGTTTTTCGTCATTAGGGTCTCAACACAAATAAAAAAAATACATAAAAATAATTTAAAATCATCATTTGAATAAGTTTAATGACTATTGGGTATTTCTTTTTGCATACGACATACATAGTCACTTGTTACATGATTAGATTCTCTTAGTGCTAAATGTAATATATTTTTACAGACTGAGCGTTGGAAGAGCATCTTTCATTAACCCACAGCTGTTAGCGTTGGCTCAAAATGGCCAAATAGCTTTGATGCAAAATAATTTAACGCAGCAGCAGTGGTCAAAGCAGATTGCTGGAATCTACTGTCCCCGCTCCCCCTCATACCATTTGCAACAGCGGAGGCAGCAACAGCAACTAATCTTCTTGTAGAAACATCTTAATCCCTCTCGGTTAAATCAGAATTCGGCAGGTTTAAGCCAACAACAATTATCCTAACTCTTACAACATTTACAATGAACAAATATCAGTGTTTTCGTATTCATTTTAGGAATTAACTTTTTCTTGTGTTTCTTGACTTTGTATGTTCCTCAACGTGAAACATAACATGTCCTTGAAATGTATGCTCATTTTGTTTGGGTTGGTTTCTGTTACTGATTTTTGTCAATCTCTATGAGTTCATGTATCTGATATTCAACATTTTAGAGATAACGGGGCTGACAAAAGTGAACATTCGGGTGGATTTTTGCAAAACTTCCTTTTTCTTGTTTCTTTCAACTGAAAGATTTTTGTACAATGAACAAATAGGAGTGTTTTCGTATGCATTTTAGGAAGTGCCTTTTACTTGTGTTTCTTGACATCTCCTTGAAATGTATACTTACGTTGTTCGGACCGGTTTTTGTTACTGTTTTTCGTAAACATCTATGAGTTCACGTACCTTGAACAAATATGAGTGTTTTCCTCTCGATAAAATGGTTCGCGACGACAGACAGCTACCGAAAGAAGCTTCTGGTTTTGCATCTGCAAAACAGCAGCAGCAAAGAA
The DNA here is from genome assembly GCA_032355605.1 of Rubia tinctorum. Lineage (NCBI taxonomy): Eukaryota > Viridiplantae > Streptophyta > Magnoliopsida > Gentianales > Rubiaceae > Rubia > Rubia tinctorum. The sequence goes on from JAULKM010015597.1 coordinate 2,428, forward strand.
TTGCCATGAAACCAAGCATTGCATATTGTCTTGAAGGGCTTAGGCTTCTGTCGGAGATAGATAGCCTGATGATTCATCCTTCTCTGTTGCCTCCTCCTTGAAGGTTCACTTTAATTCCACTTTCTTAATCAATGTCGTACGTAAAACCTGGATTAACAATTCAGAAACTGCAAATTACAGGGATCAGCAGGAGCCGATGAGCGGTTATGGAGCACCTCTGTTGCTGGGTTAATACCATTTTGGTAAAAAAGAAGCCTATTGAAGATTTCAAATGTAAATTTTTATTTTTCTGGGGGTATGATTATTTGTTTGGTGAAAACAGAGAAATTTAATTGCAGAAAGGTTGAGCTATTGGAGATTAAAGAAGGATTCGATGCTTTTCCGGGGAGAGTTTGACCGTGACTATGTTTAGGTATTTTGCTACATGTTTATGTTTATAAAGTGAAATTGGAAGTTGAGTATGACTTGATCAATGGTGAGATAGTGAGCTTGACTAATTACTCTTGAATCTCGCTTGTTGATATTGAGTTGGGATATTCTTGAGTACTCGTCTCCAAAGGTGATAGGGAGATCAGAAGGTTCACTGCACATTCCGCAAGAATCACACTCTTGGAATTGTTTCGTTTTTATTGTTTTGGTTTGATGCAAAATTTAAAATAAGTGCTGGTCTGCTTTTATGGTTGGAAAAATTAGTTGCTAATGCGTACTCATAGTCTTCGGTGATGATTCTCTTGCTCAAAGATGCTCTGTTAGAGTTGCAACATTTTTTTTGATCTACTGGTCAGTTCCTATGCAAGACTTTTTTTCTCCAAATCCCCCCCCCCCACCCAATCATAATAATCTTGTATTATTTGCTTTATTTTAAGTGTGGTTTGGTTTCTTTTCTTTGCCTCCTGCTGAATTAAACCATTTCATGGGGAAGTAATAAATGTTTCTATCATGTTTCAATTTTTGTTTGTTGATATGAATCAGGTTGTTCTCACTGCATTACATGTTTCTTGTTTGGATGATGTATTAACAATTTTCTGTGTATCTTGTGTATGAACTGTTACTGATCTCCATTTTATGAATTGTATGGCTTCAATGATTCTATATTGGCATACAATATAAAACTGTGATCTCTATTTTCTCAAAGTTTGATCAATAAACTGACATACAATAGACTGGTTCATCGGCATTGGTGTAATGCAATGGCATCACTGCATGTTGCACTTATTTCACTCAAATTATCATGGCATTGTGTTTTTGCTTCATCTATTATATGGAGTACTTTAGATTGTGGGGGAAAAAACCACATATATGTGATAACTGAATGTACTTTTCAGAATTACTTCTTAACAAATCCAGCAATGGTTTGAAAGTTGAGGTTGGTACAACATCCCTCTTTCTCTAAATTTCTTAAATGTTCACTGTTGGTGGAGAACATATGTAGTCATAATCTCTTACTTGAAATGAATGAGAAAGAGATTGAGTGATAGAGCCTAACACATTCAAGCATTCCGGGAGTCTCCTGTGATGACATTCTTGATAATTTTGGGAAATTGTATCACTGCTAGATGTAATACAAGGCATCGTACGTTCCATTGCTCATAAATCTTCTCGTAAACACAAAATTTCTACTAGTGATTTGATAATACGTTCTTTCTTCTCGTCCAGTTTCATTAGGTAGCATCTTGAAATCTCGAATAAAGCGATAACATGCTATGCAGGTTTTAACTTTTTCCATTTCTAATTTCTTCCCTGTACAGGTCTGAAGGCCAGATTAGTCCAGGTTTTAGGTAAGTTTTTTAAAGTTAGAGCTGAATTTCTCTTCCTTGTTCAATGTTATCATTCATTTGTGGATTTAATTCACTGTATGTTGTTGTAGTGCTTGTGATTACAACAAGAAACCTAATTGGCATTCTCCTCTTTATGGATTTTCTTGTTTACAAATGGCGTCGAAAGCATCTATTGATATATGATTTAGTAGAAGTATATTGTAGTGGTGTGAGTTAGCCTTTACATTAATTATACCTGATGCCAAACATTTTTGGTTTATTTAGGGTCTTCTGTTTGTTTTTTTATCATAAAGTAAATCTTAATATTATTAAGTGATAAAGTTGATTACATCCTTAGCAAGATCATGTGATAACTGCACCTCACACCTATCCACCTTTAGAAGAAAAACCACTACAGACTTAAGATATATCCTGAAGCTCCGATTCAAAGTTGGTTTACCTTTTGATTCTTCCAGTTATCAGGTTGATAGCCATGAGGGAATATGAGGAAACCAAAATGTGAGATGTTCCTTCCCGCAAGTTGTACTCCAAACAGTGTGAAATGTAAAAGTTAATCTGAGGCATATACTTCATATGAAGCTGATGAAGCCATCTTATTGACCTGTACCTAGGCTCCAACAACCATGTTCTTGCTTTTGTTGAAAGCAGCATCATTCAGAAAAACTTAATAAGGATCGTAAGTTAAAAATAGGAAACCATTCTTGAAAAGGCTACCACTTGTCGTGGTACAGCTCCAGAGCAAAAGAGCAGAACCTTTTTTGAAAGAACCAAAGGTTCCAGTGAGAGAACATGATTTCTGGCTCATACACCTGATGCTATTAAAACCTATATTATCTATAATGGAACTAGAATGCAAGATATTGCATTGTGGTTGACGGAGGGCTTCTTTGCAATTAATCATAACTTATTCTACTATTATTGGCCTATTGTGTAAATATAGGATTATATTATAGACCCGGCATATTCCTCACGTTTCTCTGGTTTTGTCTTTTTACCGCCGTAATTATCCCAAATTTCTGGAATTTGTTCGAAATTTTGACACTTATCTGATGATGAGACGCTTTGATAATGGACTTCAATAATGGATACTCTGCTTATTAGAAATCTAGCCTTTATGTATGTGGAATAACAGTTTCGGTCTTTTGTTTCTGGTTGTGTTTGATGTGGGTAGATTTCATCTTCTTGTGCCTGTCAAACGAGAGTTGTACTCTGGTTCTGTATTCTACCGATCGAATCTCGGCTGATGCTGGAATCAATTAGCCTTTTTTTGTACCGAATTCTCCCTGGTACGTATTAAATCCCTGGTTCGGTTCGACTGATGAACCTATGTATGTGGTAATTATTAATTGATAGAATGTATCATGCCGCAAAAGGAGGAAGGCATATGCTAAAATTCCCTCTGAGGAGAAGTCTAGGATGCTCGCCGCCAGGAGGCAGGCTTATGTGAACAGAAGAAAAGGACCAGTTGAATTATTGAGTGGTAGGGGTCAGTCAAATGGTAGATTGGTTAGTTTTATTACCAATTTTTTAACGTCAGCAATATGATTTTCCATATTTTCGATGATTTACACCTACCTTTTGCACCATTATTAATTTCTTTTTGGGGAATTTACTCCACGCTTAGTTGTTCTGTGTGTTGATTTTTAGATGGCGTAGTTGCATCAGTTATGCTAGAGCCTGAATCTTGTAATACAGGTGTGCTTCAATGAGGAATTCCTTTTAATGCATATTTTTAAATACTACTGATATAATAAGATAGTTGTATTATACTGCTATGGTACTGTCTTTTATCCTTCACCTAATGTTGTTTTACATATAGACAGGGTGTAGAATCCTTCACATGGTACTGTCTTAACAACGATTAGAAGAATTGCTAAATGGTAGTCTGAGCCTGAAGGTTTCATTTGTCTCCTTGACTTTCCTATATATTCTTAATGCATGCAGTGTGTAAGTTTGTCCGGCTGGCCCTTGCAAATCCCGACGTATCGTATTTATTTTTTGTGTTACTTGGTGATCAAAAGTGTCTCCGTGAATATCTAATAAGATTCACTTTTGGAAAAATGGTTGATCATAACAAGAGGAAGGTGTCTTTTATGATGCCCTCAATATATGGTTTAGATTTGTCATTACCAAAGAATCCCTCAGTTACTATAAAAGAGGTGCTTGAGAAAATCATTGATGTTGTTGGCTGCTCAGGTTTGTTATCTTAATCCAATTAGTTTGATTTTTCTTAATCTTGTTATAAAACTCATACGATGAAAATATATAAATGTGTGGGTGTTGTTATGTATGAGCATTTTCTATTCTTGTTGAGATTATGAAAAGAAATGCTTGCATATAAATACATTTGATGGTTTGAGTTTTGTTATTTTCATTTTGTTCATTGTTTAATCCTTTAGTTGACCAGTTAGGATCCCAATTTTTTTTATCCCTTTATGAGAATTAAGGTTGCAAACCATTGTGATTGATTCAGGGTTGTCTCTTAGAAGTAGATTGCCATCAATCCAAACTTCGTAATACTCTAAAGACGGGCTCACACTATCATGTGATGCAAGGTGCATCAGCTGAAGAAGCTCAGGTATTTAATGATTAATACTCATGAGATTATTTGAGTGGTTATTTCTCCTATGAATCTGACAGAATTGAAAGATGATCTGGGAACAAAGAACATTATGATTCTTGAACGTGGATACAACGGTTGGGAAGCATCGGGCAGGCCTGTTTGCTGCTACAGTAGAACACCCTGCAAAGGAGAATAGTCACTTGCTATTTGTTATAGTCACTTGTTATCTGTTATATGCTACTTTGGAGAAATTAATTACTTCAAACAGAGAAAAGACTTCTAGATTCATATTTGAACAATGAAAGATACGTTATATATAATATATACTCTATATCTAAAAGCGTGAACCTTTATTTTGAGCACAGGTTCAGGTGCAGTACCTGGTTTTCCTCACATTCAGAATTCACCCCCCCCCCCCCCTCACTCTGCTTCATCTGCTTCCCAATACCCGGTCATCCCCTACTTACTAGGTAATTCTTTTCCCTATTTCCTTCAACCGCTTGTGAACGTCTCTCACCTTCTACGCCGGTGGACAACAGTTGTGTTGTTTGACATGTCTACTTTGGACCGTGCTTCTTTCCTCTTACTGTTACGTGTCACTTTCCCGTCCTCCCTCCACGCCTCTTCATTTAATATGGATCACCTTTTTATTTGGATTTTTTCATTTTTTCATTCCATCTGTTTTGCTTTTTTGCTTTTCTAATTTCTATACTAAGAGAACAAGGTTTCTACACTTGTGTTCCCATTAATTTCCTTACTTTCCTCTCCTTCCATTCCTTACAGATTTCCACAACTACAATGAGTATGCTCTGTTGCGGTTCAGCGTCAAACAGGTACCTTTCATACCTTTATACCCGGTAGGTTGTGACTATTTACAATGAACTTTGCGATTAATAGCATAGTTGTGTGGGTTTAGATCATGTTTCACGTGATTTGTTAGTTTAATGGTGGGAAAGATGTGTTATAGTGAGTGGAGAAGTATAATATTTGCACAAAGCATGTTTGGATAACATATTTTCGAAAGATATGCTTCGTATTTTACCAAATTGTTCACTAACTTTGATACTAATTCCTCTTTAATCTGACCTAATTCTTTTATTTTTTTTTATTTTTGTTGTTGCTTCCAAACCAGATTTATGTTCATCTCATAATGCAGTAGCCCTGATTTAAAATTTAAAATCACTTCTCAATGTACATGGTAAATTACTGAGTCATCGATTCCCCTTGCTCCTCCCCGATTATTGTTTAAGAATGTGCCTGATTTTAGAGCTAAGGAGACTGTCAATCCAAGATTCATGTACCGATTGTGATCTTCTACAACCTCTTAAAAAATTAAGCAGTAATGTGGGTATCTATGTTACATTCTACCTACATTTTCTTGACATAACAGTTAGCCATTTTATATTTATTTATCTTTTAGGCTGTAGTAAATAGATCAGTGTTGAGTTGATGACAAATTCGCTGCTTCTCATTCGCATACAAAGACTTATTAAATGTGTCGAGTGTGATCAAGATAAACTTTAGATGGTATTAATGACACGAGTAAAAAACCATGGAAGTGGATATATGCTAGCAGTGATTAGATTTTCTTTCATAGAAGTAAATTATTCTATGATTCAGTTCTTCACAGTAGAGCTTAGGGAATGAGCAGGTCTTGGTATATTTGCATTTGTTCTATTCTACCGCACAGGTTTAACTTAAACAAGATTCGCCATTTGATTTAAAAAATTGTTAGCCCTTGGTCTAATGTTTATCTAATTCTTCACCTAATCTTTTCTATGTATGTTAGGCTCTACAAGACAGGTGTACGATGCTCTGAAACTTACAACCACTGTAGTGTATGGCATTGAATTGTGAGAATTTTATGTATTGATACTGTGATAGAGCTGTTTATATAGCTTACTTTGGTGGCTCCTTTTCTTCATTCTTGTATTCCTAACTTTTTGTGTGTGTTGTATATCAATTGATTATGATTGTGTAATGTATGTTGTTAGATTTGTGCTGTTGTACTCGAGGTTTACTGTCTGACATAGTTTTTTTTATTTTTACTGTCTAACATGTGTGTTGTTCATGTATTAATGCCCCCAAGTTTTACTACCATTTTTGTAAGCTGAACAATTGTGTTCTGAGAAAATATAACATACTTTTTTAAAACAAATAGTAGGACCCTTCTCATTAAATAGTGACTTTTGGTGTACCGATTACCTTATTGCACATGATTTTTAGTGTACCTTTTGAGTAGCATGATATTTAAGTAAAATCAATGTATTTTGCATTAACTCATTAATTTCAAATTTGAGCACATGAATAAAAAATCCATTGATCAAACTCCATTTGTATTAGATGACCAAACTTAGGGTGTATTAAATAGGCCTAATATATAAAGTCTGTTTCTTGCGAGACAGTCTCATGGTAAGACCAGTGACTAATAACATTATAAAATAAGAGCTGCTAAATTTTAGTGGTTTATTAATAATAATAAAAATCGGGGTCAAATTAAGAGGAAGTTTTAAAGTTCGGGGACTGAATTGAAATCAAGCAAAAGCAAAAAATCTCTCGGTCTTCTGTAATCTTTGTCGGAAATTGCAGAGTTTCCATCGAGATTCATCCCCGCCTCCATCATCCTTCGATGTAATCAGGTTCCCGTCGTTAGAATTTTGGTTACGAGAACCTTAATTTGTTGATTCGTACACACCGCAAAGGTGATATGAAATAAGGGTTGTTCGTTTATAGGGATTCTGATTGACGTTGTTGTTGATTCAATAGAAGAGCTCGTGGACGACGGACAGAGAAGGGGTGGGGAAGAGACGACGGAGCTGTGCTTTTAAGGTATGTTGCAGAAAGTCTGCTTTCGTCCCACCTTTTCCTCCTTGTTGGAGGGAGGTCCGAAGATGGGTGGGTTATGTTACATCCAAATGCAGGCTTCCAACATCATAATGTCGGTCCAACATCATAATGTCGGAGTAACCAATTATATTAAATAACTTTTTTTGATATTCCATATTAAATAATTTAAAAACAAATAAAACCTCTAAAGCGTCAAATTAGAATAGTTAAATATCAAATAAAAATACTAAAAATACACATCAAAATTTAAATAGCTAAAACATCAAACAAAAATATGAAAAAATACACGTCAAATTAAAATAATGAAACATCAAATGGAAACACTAAAAACACACGAAAAATAGTCAAGCATCAAATAATATACTAAAATACACATCAAATTAGAATAGTTATAAACCAAACTAAAAAACATATTAAGTTTAAACCATCAAGTGTCACTTCGTATCGGAAAATATAAAACATTAGTATTAAATTTTTAAAAACCAATTCGCACCCTTGAAACATCAAAGGATACATAAAAAATATCAATATTCCAAAAAAAAAAAGAAACGCCAATATCACAGTTTAAAAGAACTCGCTAAAAAACCAACACATCAATCAAAATGAAAGTGTAAATTAAAAATTAAAATTTAAGATAACAAAATATCACTAAATAGTGTCAACATGTATAAAGTATCAAAAATTAACATGCAAATACGAGACTTATAATAAAAGATCAAAATTTAAGTTTAAAACACATGATTTTAGTGGGAAAAGTGCTTATTAAAAAATATCACAACGTTTGGTTGGAACATCAAGTATTGAAAATAAAACATCAAGTCTGGTAGTGAAAACCCGTGCATTGCCCGGAAATGAGGGAAAAATTATCCGTGAATTTCTCCAAGTCAAATTCTTGACCCGATAGATTCTTATGACCCGGAATCATTAATTCCCAAATTATTTGTGCCCAGCACCCCAAAAAATGATATTTGCACCCAGATCCCTCCTTCCTCTCCCAAACATTTTGAAATTATATTTGGAACTCTATCTCTAATTAAACTTCATAATATTGCACATTAATCCTTGGTCTCGCACAAAACTTTGTCTTATATATAAGTGTTTTACTTATAAACAAATCAGTGTTTAGTGTTTGGTAAACAGTTAAAAAGTGTGGGATTAAACTTTTTTGTAACTTAATTTTTTAAAATGATTGTGGAGCCAATATATTCCCCCATTCATCACAATGAATGTTTAAATTATTTTTTGAAAAAACTTCTTGGCTTGATTGCTTGAAAATGGGCTTAAGAAAACTAAAGCCAAAAAAAAAGAATCCTCAAACAACAATATTATTTAATTTCTTATTTCCCCCGCAGGGACATTTATATTTGTATGTTATTCTGTTTCCTTTTCTCTAACACAAACAAAAAAATCAAATGAATATCATAGCCTAGAAAATGAACATCCAAAGCATAAAACAACGTTTTATTACTTACACTAATCAGAATATATATGTGTTTCTCTCTACGCAGACACATAAAAAGATCAAGTATTTATAATTGCACTATGTAAATCCATGTCTCTACAGTGTAAACATGCATTTAAATTTCATACAAAGAACTACTTAATGGCAATACAGTATAATGAGAGTGACCCACGAAGCATGAGACAACCTAAACGATGAAAGATCGATCGCATGAACTCCTAACCTTTCCAAATTGATACTTAATGATGATGTCAATTCCTTACTCAATGATTCCACATACGAGGAAGACATGACTGATATCATCTTTGAAAATAAATTAATGATCACAATATTTCGCACCTTCGTCACCCTGGTTCGATCAGATGAAGAATTCATCAAAGGAGCCTATGCAACAATGGCATTAAGAAAATTAACAAAGAACTATGACATAAAGCCAAACCATTTCGCCGGAAAATTACACCATCTACTCTGCGATGGCGGCTCCGCCAACCAGCGAGAGCCCGCCCACCTATCTCAACTCCCTACTACATCCTAGAACAGCCACTCCTCAGGTTACCCCAATGAATCTCCAACTTCATCCTTTAACCCAGTATAAAGGAGAATCTGCTTGCATCTTCCCTCAGGCAGAAATTGAGGAAATTGCCATTCCCTTCAATCAGGCGCTAATCTGAAAATTCGCAAGGGGAAGACCAAGTCTCGAGCTAATCAAGAAACAAATGTCAAAACTGGGGCTACGAGCAGAGTTCCAAGTCACGGCAATGGACTCCAGACATGTACGACTCACTTTCAACCTGGAATGCGACAGAGAAACAATTTGGAGCAGACCGGTATGGTTTCTAGGTCCTCACTTTATGAGAATTCTAAAATGGTCTACTGATTTTGACCCTGAGGAAGAACCCCCTTTTGCCCCAATCTGGATCAATATTGAATCTCCTCCGACACACTACTTCCACCCTTCTGTTCTAAGAGAAATAGGAAACTCAATCGGAAAATTCATCCGAGTTGACGCACCGACTAAGAACTTGTCTAGACCCTCAGTTATCCGTATGTGTGTGGAGTTCGATTTGAGGAAACCACTACCCCTAAGGATTAGACTAGGTTCTATTGCTAAGAACAAGTGGTATAATATAGCCTATGAATCCAAGCCTTCCTACTGCTTCTTATGTCTCAAGCTAGGCCACGATGATAAGGTTTGCAGAAAGAACCTTAATATAGCTCCCACAACTGCTAGTGGAAATCAAGTTAGTACTCCTGCTTTGAACAAAGATTATCCCCTACACAAAGCCTTTACACAACTCCCAGTTATTCAAACCAACCCTGTAATCCATTCTTCGTCAAGTGTTTCATCTACAGAGCTCACAAAGTTTTCAAATAAAGGAAATAAGAGTCCCCCTACTAACCGGTCAGAGATCGTCTCCTTAGACGAGTCACCAGATAAGTATCCTCTCATAAGGCCTGCTCCACCAATGGAAGTTTGGATGAAGAAAGTGTCCTCTGATAAGGCCTGCTCATCTAGGCTGTCTCCAATCCAGAAGCAAATAGATCTCAACATGCAAATCTCTGGCAGGATTTATGATACACCAATGCAAGTCTCGGCATTTCAAGTTGACTGCTCTGAATCTTCACCCATCTCACAGGAGGAGGAAAAACTTATAGCTAACATTAAAGACTCCCTCATCACAGTCTACTATAAGGATGAGCTTTCTCCTCTTTTTTCTCCCAACACCTCATCACACAGCAAATCTGCCATGGCCTTGATTCCTTACGATGAACCTATTTCCACTAATAGATTCTCTTTACTGCAGGAACTAAATGAAGATAATACTGGAGAACCTGCAGAAAAGGATATAGTGGAGAAATATGGCTCGGACTGCTCCTCCTTCTCCTCAGAAGACATTCTGGACCTGGAGGATGCAGAAAAAATGTCAAATGCAGATCAGGTAATTCATGGCAACCAGACTCAAACTTCTCCACTGCAACAGGGTAGTATAAAGTCTAAATTCAAAAAGTCCCCTGCAACTAAAATGAAAAACTATTTTTCTGGCCTTAACATGATACTTAGATCTGCAAATAGGAATAAACCACCCCACTTTAATGATTAAACACAACATAATTGGTAATTTTCTTGTTTGGAACTGCAGAGGTTATAATAAATCTTTTACTAGGATGAAATCTCTCCTAATAAGACATAACATCTCTCTTCTATGCTTGATAGAGCCTATGCATGCTAATAATGAAATTCTCAGACTGAAAATGAAGCTAGGATTAAAGAACCATCAATGTGCGGATAACCAAAAAATTTGGATAATGTGGAATGATAACATCTCTTGCATTTTCCATTCTCAGTTTACACAATGTTTAGTCATGGAAATAGTGGATAAATGGAACAACACCCCTTGGCTGGCAGTGTTTGTGTATGCTAAAACATTGAGGCTTTTAAGAAAGCAATTGTGGCTGGATATGTTATCCTTACCCCAGGGTCCGAAGTTCCTAATTGGCGATTTTAATGTAATAACATCCCTGGCTGAATACAAAGGTTTTAATTCTCCCAACCCTGACAGCATAGGTGATTTTAATGAGGTTATTGAAGCTCTAAGTCTAATTCATATTAATACGGTAGGTCCTCTTTTTACATGGACCAACAATAGGAGAAATGACAGAGTGTACAAAAGACTAGATAGAGGCCTTTGTACCCACCAGTGGAGTAATTTGTATCCAAATAGCTCCATACAAATCTTAAATAGGACTGGCTCGGATCATGCACCTATGATGCTTTCTATTCAGTCATCCCAAATTAGTTTGCCTAAACCGTTTCGATTCCAACTGATGTGGCTTAATAGAGATTCTGAGATTAAAGACTTAATTCAACAAAACTGGAATTCTCCATGCCACCTCTGTGGCATGGAGCTTTTCAGCTTCAAACTTAGGAGATTAAAGAAATGTCTTAAAGAATGGAATAAAAATCATTTTGGTAATATAAATGATAACATTTTAAAGGCAGAAAATCAAGTTCACCAGGCTGAAACTAACCTTTTAACGGATGATAATCAGAATAATCACATAGAGCTAAATAGAGCAAAGGCTATATTACTTAAAGCTTTAAAGGAAGAATCTATTTTTTGGCAACAGAAATCTAAAGTTAAGTGGCTGAAATTAGGAGATGATAACACAAAATTTTTCCAATCGGCTAACAAAGAGAAAAACTCGAAAACTTTAATAACTAAGATCAAGGGCAGCAGTGGTGCTTGGTTAACTAATCAGGTAGATATTGCTCATGAGGGTGTGACCTATTTCAAAAACTTGCTGACTCAACCCCAGATTGACCCCTCAGGCACCTATCTTCAGTCTTTTCTCCACTCCATTCCCACTTTAATTTCCTCGGATGCTAACAGATCATTAACACTGCCTACCAATTTAGAAGAGATAAAAAATGTGGT
>JAULKM010015608.1:0-14513 GCA_032355605.1 Rubia tinctorum
TAAAACCAATTGGTACTATGTAGGGGTAACACATAATCTTATATATTGAGTTATATGACTGTCAACCACCAATGTGGAACTTTAACACATTGAACCCTTTAAAAAGTGCTTGTGCTACCAAAAAGAGAGTAACAGTTTCCATCTTATCATGGACAACACCAAGTATTAGTTTTAAAATAAACTATGATGCCTCATTAATTTATAGCACTAAGTTCAGTTTGGAGTGGAGATGTTGATGGGAACAAGAGACATACCGTGTGCTTTAAGGGACACATTAGAATTGATTTCTCAAACAATCATCTGTACTAGACAACCTAGTAGTAACACAATCTCAGAGAAACTAACATGGCGGTGGATAATATTCCATCCGGGCTCAGTTCCCCATCATCTAGCTGGAATTCTTTCAATGAAAAAAAAATTGGGGATTAAGATCGTGAGAACAAATGGCACAAGTTAGGCATTTAGGGCTAAGCTTACAAACAACATTCATCATTTTGTGAGGGCCTCACTTTTATAATGACTCATATAGTGGGTGTCTGGACAGATCACTTTTTTTATGGACAGATCACTTTTTTTTATTGACAGACCACTTGTTTTTTGCTTAATACACTGCATTTGTTAAATTACGCACAAAATTTTAAAATTTTAAAATTATATTTTTATACTATATATTTTTATATTTTCACATTCAAATACATATTATTACTTATTTTAACTTTTAAAATACAAGATTTAAATTTTATAAAAACAATTCCAACATTTAAGGTAAAAACCATTTGTGAACTGACCATAATCTTCTAGAAATGCCGTCTTTCCCAAAACTTTCTCATATATATGAGGAGCCATACTAAAATATCCTCCACCATATGGTGGTTTTAAATTTAAAAAAATGACCTCACCTAACCAAACATTTTTTTCAATGAAATTTCGTCAAAAATCCTTGCCTATTTGTTTTTCATTTCACACATTGATAATAACATTTGAAATGCCTTGAAATTAATTTTTCTTTTATTTTCTCTCCTAAAATTAAGTGCTTATATGTATATTTAATAATTTAAGACTTCGCTTCATACCTCCTAAACTACATTGACAATTGCCCCGATAATATGCCGAGAACACACCTATTAATTCGCCCTTTTACCTGTGATTTTCGGTTATTATCAAATAATCAAGGTAAAAGTTTTTTTACCTCGGTTATTTTTTATTTTGAAGTGAAAGATATTACTTACCTCGATTATAAAAAAATTGAGGTAAATAATTATTTTTTTACCTCGGTTATTATGTGAACCGAAGTAAAAGGTTAAAAAGTCGAAGTAAATAATGTTACAGAGTCATAAGCGACGTCGCACATGTTGTTTTAATAGGTGTCCCAATTTCGCAATAAACGTCGTTTTCACCGACATGTGGTCTGATTGACTACCAAAGTCGCTAGTATGTAAAAGATACGTTAAAGTAAAGAACTTCACGGTATTAGTAAAAAAAATGAAAACATAAGATGATGGTCATGCGCTTCTCCCCGATTTGGCGTCTCTCTCCTCCCAATATCCCATCATCACGATTAATTTAGGGGTATGTAACAGGACAATTAGGCATTACAATAGCTAACAATTATTGTGCTACAAACACCATAGAAATCACAATTAAATTTCGTAAACATCCATTACACTCTTTGTTCAATGGTTTTTAATTGTAGAATTATTAAATGGTTTTATAAAATCATGCACAAATCATATCGCACATATACATAGTCAATTATATAATGTTAAAATAATATAGTTAATTAATTTAAAAAACAACAGTCATGAAAATATTCATACAAGTTTTACATAAATTCAAATAAGAGTTGTCTATGTTCCAAAATAAGTGAAAATAAAATGAACTCAATCACCACAGAGAATGATGACCTTGAAGACGATTCATCCCTTGACTTGTAGCATCTCGAAGAACAAAGTGTCCCCAATGCGTAGATTGTTTTCCCTAAGGAATTGAAATGCCTTGAAATTACTTATTCTTTAATTTTCTCTCCTAAAATTAAGTGTTTATATGTATATTACATAATTTCAAAACTTAGGTCATGTTCAATGGTAGAAACCACTACCGGTTTCTTACCAATTAAATATATTATATTTCACATTCTCTCTCTTCCAACTAACTCTAAGAAACCATTCATTTTCCTCTCCACGGTGGTAAGAAACCATTTTGTACTATTCATAGCCCCCACTTCATTCTATTTATCATACTCATTAATTTTACCATTAACATTTAATTTAATTTAATTTAATTTGTCCACTCAAAAGAAGTTGAATGTGAAATTTAATAATATGTTTATATTTTTAAAATTGAATTTCGATTTTTTTCATAAATTATTTAATTTTTGGAGAATAATAAAAAAAATTCCAGATTTTTAAAAAAATTTACGAATTTTTAAAATAATTTTCTTGTTTAATAATAAATGGTACAGATTTAAAATGGTACAGATTTTTTTTTAAAAAATAATGTTAAATACCTTATAAATAAATATTGTTTCCAAAAAAAGTTCAAAAAAATTTACGATATTTTCCCCTTTTTTCAAAATTTTTAGAAAAAAAATTACAAATTTTTGAATCAGATTTTTGGAAAAAAAATTATTAAAAGGAAGGGACACGTGGCCCAACCAGAGGGTGCCACGTGTCCCTCAAGTTTTAAAAAATTCTGCATGGAAGGGACACGTGGGCCTATGCATGGCCGCCACGTGTCCCATGGCTGGTCAAGAATTGTAAGCGGCTGGAGACATGCCCAACGTGCATGTGGAATTGATCAGCATGCGTGTGCTTTGTTAGGGAACCGATTTCTTGACCGGTTCATTGCTAAGAAACTAGGGACCGGTTTTTTAACTAAAAACCGATATAGAAACCATCACTGTGGGTGTTTTCGGTTTCTGGACAGATTTTTTACAATTAAAAAACCACCACTGCAGATGCCCTTGCACTGCATACCTCCTAAACTACATTGTAGCATTCCTAGATAATAGGCCTTTCATCGTAAATATTACATCCAACATATAGGAAAGTGTTTAGTTTCATTACTAAATTTGTTCTGAAGCGCATGTGCGCATTTGGTGTTACGAGAAATATATCAATTAGTGTCAATTTTAATAGATCAGTGATTTTTTTTCTTCAATGCAAGCTGGTTATCATTTGATTGACTTCCTTTTATGCTTTCTAACCTTGGATCTGTCATAATTTCTCCACAGATGTTATTAGCGCAAATGCCTCTAAGTTTTTTTCATCTACAAATAAATATTTCATTCATTTTACAAACGATATTTGTAGAATTCTTGCATAAAGTACGTGGAATGATACTGAAAAATATTTCAAGTCCCTAAGACATTTTCTTTTAGTTTACTTCTGCTTCATTTTCATAAATTTAATTTAAATATCAATGTTCTTATTTTCTTTAACTTAATATGTAACATTTCAATAAAAATAAACGGAATTCCATCACCTTTTCATCTAACTAATACTTTAACTTCACTAAAAAATAATACACTACATTTACTAAAAAAAACATCGTTTCCTTATGAACGCAAAATAGGATATATAAATAGGGATTGCACTTGAACCTTTTGACTATGTTCAAAGAAATTATCATTTTTAAATTAAAATATCTCATAGATATGTAGGGAATTTATAGGCACCCTAAACCTTTTTTAAAAAAATAAATAGATAAACATGATTTGTATCTGTAGCTTTTCCTAGTGTTCCTACTCAAATGCCTCCACCCCTGTGTGGAAATAAGACAGGCCGGACTAAGAAAAAAATAAGAGTTTAGAGTTGAGATATAGAAATATATGCAGGATTACAAACACAAACAATATGTTTATGATGGTAATCCTATTTATAATGCTAGAGAAAGACCATAGTTAAAAAAATGAAAGCATCTAGACCTAAACGTAGGAGCGATAGCCGAGAAAGTGTAACTTCATGGAGAGTTCATCTACACTGGGTTTTGGACTGCAACTGAGTAGTGGAGTTTTCTTTCTGAGGATGATTCCGTGCGAGAGATGAAGTTGTTGAATCCATGTGGTAGATGTAGTTTTTACCTGAAAAATGAGATACAAATAATGAGTAGCATCCACACCATAATGTTAACTGAATCTTAGATCAGGCAGTCCTATTTTATCTAGTATCAGAAGGCTTTGGTTTCACAATCCAAGTCTGAATAGTTCAAAAGTCTTCCATGACCAGAGATCCTAGATTTCCTAGCAATGGAGTCAGCCACTTTGTTGCCTTGCCTTTGAATATGAACAAGATGAACATCTTGGAGCAGCAGATTGATGGTATAAGCTAGGGTAAAAAGTTTCCGGTCAGCTAAACATGGGTCATTTATCATCTTTACAGCAACCAAAGAATCTGATTCAATTGATGAAACAATTCTAAGCTCTTGAACTACGGAAATACCTAAATGGATGGCTATCGTCTCGGCCTGTAGAGGAGATTTGCAATTCATAATGGCAGATTTCGCACAGACTATATCTCCTGAATCTGATCTAACAATAATACCCACCCCTGTGCTACCAGAGTTAATCCAAGAAGCATCCACATTTGTTTTGAAAGTATTTTCAGGAGGTTTAATCCAGCAAATGGGTGTAATTATTGGTTTTGGTGGTGGTCTTAATGGTGGAATAATTCCAGCCCCGATTAGATCTTGATCACAAATGTGTGATAGGAAATAAGGTTTAGCAAGAAATAGGAAGAATATTTCACGTCTTATTTCCCTAACTATGCTGGGGGCAGATATTTGTATCCCGTTATAAATAAAGTTATTCCTGCTCTTCCAAAGAAACCAACTAGTAAATCATGAAATTACAAAGATGTTGAGCTTATGAATGGTAGAATGTCCAACAAAATGCCATATAGAATAAAGTCTATCCCACAAATTACTATAGTTAGCAGGTTGTATATGCATGGTGGGAAGAATTAGATCCTAGACTTGAGTGGCAATGTGACAGGAGTTAAAAAAGTGGTCCAATGAATCAGGGTTATGACAACAAATACATTTTGATGCAAGTTGAAACACATAGAAATTCATAATATCATCAAATGGTAGCAGACAATTCATAATTTTCCACATGAACCCTGATATTTTCTTTGGATTTCTGAAGTTCCAAACCTTGGAGAGAGAGAGAAGATATTATCCGATGAAGGTGCAATGCGCTAGTAAGCAAACTTAAAAGCTGAAATAGCCTTTGGTTTCTGGTTTCCAGGTGAGCCTGTCTAATCTTCCTGGTATTATTTTTCCTTCCTGTAAAAAGAGTAAGGTGTCGGGTAGGATTAGATTTGAAAGAAAAGGCAAGTATAGATCTTTATATAGGATGAAATCAGCAGCTGTGCAT
The DNA here is from genome assembly GCA_032355605.1 of Rubia tinctorum. Lineage (NCBI taxonomy): Eukaryota > Viridiplantae > Streptophyta > Magnoliopsida > Gentianales > Rubiaceae > Rubia > Rubia tinctorum. The sequence continues at coordinate 5,375 of JAULKM010015608.1, forward strand.
TCAGAGGGTATTAGATGTAAAAGGGATTCCATTTGTTCATTTTGGTTAATAATTGGACCACTATCAGTCCAATTGGAAACCAAAAGAGACATTTTCCTTCTCTATGGATGACCTTAGTAAAAGATTCAACTATCTGATTCACTAAGATAATTCTTTTCCGGATTTTCTATTGGAGTCAGCCATCGACCATAAAATTTTTGACCACAGAGTACCACCAAGATGAAATTTCCACCAAAGCTTAAGACTACATGCTCTAATGATTGAATTAAAAGATTTGAAACCTAAACGATTTTGTGATGTAGGCAGACAAAGTTCAGACATTTATTTCCAATTTTTTTTGGCTTATCTTCTGCTACACACCAGAAAATTTTGGCTAGCTTCATTTCAAATTTTTTAACTATAAAGGCAGTGGGTTTTAAAATAGAACAAACATGTTTAGGGATAGAGTATAAACACTAATTAATCAGTTTTATTTTTCCGCCAGTAGACAACCACTTGTTTTTCCAATTAAGTATTCTATTATCAATCATTTCTAAAATAGGCCTAAAATAAATTTAAAAATTTGATTCTTCCTTTAAAAATTGGAACCCCCTAGGTACTTAAAAGGCCAAGATCCTTGTTTCATGCTAAGAACATGTTTGGGCTTGTTAATTTTTGCATCACTTGCATGTTTACTCAGGAAAAAGTCATATTTTTCACAATATATCTTTTGTCCGCTGGTTTGTTCAAAAACCTAGAGGAAACCTCTCATTTTAATCTTATTAGTTTTAGTTGCTTTAAAAAATGATAGTATCATCCGCGTAACTGAGGTGGGAAATGGGAGCAGAGTTAGGGGGTAACTGAAAGTAATCTATCTTTTTATTAAGGAAAATAAAAGACATACCTCTTGTAAATGATTGAGTGAAAAAAAATTTAAAAAAAAGGAGACAGAGGGTCACCTTTCTTGATACCTCGTGAAGATTTGAAAAATCCTACAGGCTTACCATTAATTAAAACTGAGAAAGCTGCATTAGATAGATTTTTAAGTACAGTATTAACAAAACAACCATGGAAGCCAAATGAGAGAAGGATACTATTGAGAAAGGCTTTCATTAAATCTAACTTAATGATGCAATTAGGGGATTTATACTTATTCGCTAACCATCTAACCATTTCTTGGAGAAAAATTACACTGTCAGAAATGTCTTTTTTCTTCATGAAAGATGATTGATTTGATGATATCAATCTGTCCATAAATGGTTTAATTCTCTCTGTGATTAGCTTTGAGAAAATATTATTGGTTACATTAGAGAGAGATAGGCCTAAAGTCATTAAAAGTATATGGGGTACTTTTTTTTTTTGGAATGTTTGTGATCCATGTACTACTAATTCCATTTGGAATAGGTGTGGTTGAGACAAAGTCATTAACAGCATGAAATCGCTTCAACATTTTGAATTTACGCTGTTTTATTTTGAAAAAAAAGTCTTGGACTATGATATCCCATGATTTGATGAAAAAATAAGCAGTGAAACCATTCGGACCCGGGCTGCTTTTTTGTTGAGACTAAAGACAATTTATTTCAGTTCCTGTATGGTGATTGGCTCCATTAGTTTAAGATTATCTTCTTCTGTAGTCAACTAGTAAATTTTTGTAATAATGTACTGCCTCTTGTTCAGTTAAATCATTTTTATCTAGCCAAACTCCTTCAGAGTTCTTAATCTTATTAATCAGGAGTCTACCTTTCCTCTCATTTACCGTATTATGAAAATACTTTGTGTTGTCATAACATTTTTAAGCCAATTCACTTTACTTTTTTATTTCCAGTATTTTCTTTGCTCTTTAAGAGCCCTAGTAAGTTCAGCCTTACATTTATTAAGGTGAATTAAAGTATGGTCAGTTTGTAAGCTGATCATATTCAGTCTCAGCTTGCTTAAGATTATGTTCAGCCTTATCTACATTGGTTTCAATGTTACCAAATATATTTTTGTTCCACTATTTAATTATTTTCTTAAGTCTGACTAATTTTAAATTGAATGCCAGCATACCTACTTGTGGCAGTGGAATATCCCAATTAGTTTTGATCATTAGATTAAATTCTAATCTATTGTACCAAGTGTTAATGAACCTAAATGGCTTGGGTACAGTAGGAAGTGAGGAACCTATGGTTTAATATAGGGGTGAGTAGTCAGAGGTTTGTCTGTTTAGGGTCTATATAGATGAGGAAGGGAATTTAGTGATCCAAGAACGTGAGCATAATCCTCTATCAAGTCTCTTGGATGTAGGGTTATTGAGTCTTGAGTTAGACCTAGTGAGTAGGTTGTCTACTGTATTAATATCCTGTAGCTCTTTGTTATGAATGAATTGATTGAAGTCTAAAATGCTAGCTTTATTAGGATTATAGGGACCCTTATATTCAGTTAGAGAAGTGATAGCATTATAGTCACCAAAAAAAAAGTATCATTTGTATCTAAAGTCAACAAATCAGACCATAACTGAATTCTTTCTAATCTAGTTCTTAGATAATTTCTTCTTTCTTTAGCTTAATTTGTCAAAGAAATTATCGTTAACATGTTACATTAGTACATTTATAAAAGTATTTAGGAAGGAACCATGATAGGATGAACCCCTTGTTCAGTGTTTTTTTAAATTATAATATTTGTTGCGCTTATTCAACAACGAAGGGAGTTGGTGATAGTAGTGATCTATAGTTTTATTATATTCAATATTTTTTTATAGTCTTCTGCTAACGAAATATGAATAATTTTTCTTACTGCATCCACTCGAAAAATATAGTTACTTATGAATGCAAAATAGGTCACCTAAATAAGGAGCGCACTTGAATTTTTGGACCGTGTTTAAAGAAATTACCGTCAACAAGTTACATTATTACAATTATATAAGGATTTAAGAAGGAATTATGGTAACATGAACCCCTTGTTCTGTATTCTTTTTAAATCAAATATTTCTTTCTCTTATTCAACAAGTGAAGGAAGTTGGCGATAATTGTGAACCATTTTTTATTATAGTATTGTGTATAGCCTTTTGTTAACAAAATATGAATAATTTTATTTTAGAAATATGTCATCCATGGAATTTGAATTATTTATTACTATAAGTAAGCTTCATTAAATGTTTTGTTTCAAATATACTAATCCACTTCATCTTTTCAGTTTTTGGATTTTTTGATAAAGACATTTAACAAAAAAAAATTTAAACCACATAGTTCGTTAAAAAAATCAAATGAAAATGTTTCCAGTAAAAAATATAAATTTGTAAGAGATAATATTTGGTAAATTAATTTTTTTGCACGTTCTTTTATAATAAATGTCCACTAGAATGTCAGTGGGGGTTTTCCTCCATCATTCTCATAACGGTCTTGATTCATAAATTTTTAAAAATAAATTAATGTTATCCTCACTACAAAAACAAACAAAAGATTTTAAAATCCTATAACAAATTACAAACTGTACACAACTATAACAATTAATATTTTTTTTAAATGAATAAATTTGGCAACATCTAGGATAAAGGAAAATTTGCATTTATAGTAAAACCCAAAATTAAAATTTGAAATGACCAGATATAGGTTTCAGAACCTGTAGCGGAGTTCACTAGGAATCATATGTAGAGTGGTTAACAGCAAAAGGAAAAAACAAAACAAAAAAAGCATTTTTTGCGGCAGACCATACTCATTACTCAACGTGAATCCTTCTTAACTATTACTATGTCTCTTTGCTATTTTTAAAAGTACCACATAATTACCTATTTAGACAACTAAATTATATATATAATACAGAGATCCTATGAATGATACTCACTTTTTTTTTTACTTCTGAGTTACAGAGAAGCTAAACATAGGAAATACTAAGAAGAATGTCAATCTCAGGCTCTCATCATCAGGTTCACAAGTTTATTTTGACAATTATTTTTACTACTTTTGTTACTCGAGTGTCTTTATTGTTGAATTGATTAGTTTTTGAATGGAAGATTTATGTACTCATTCAATAACTTGATGAATGTTTATAACCAACAATAAATGATATGTAAGAGCTCCACTAGACTAAATTATCAATTTTAAAAGAATTTGCATGTTTGATAATCTAATATAACCTTGTGATGTTAATTAGTGACGAATTGGGTTGCCATTGGGAAAATATTCTATTATCAATTGAGCAGTCTACCTTACTATTTTTATCATTTTGGGCTTTTTGATTATTCATTAATTGAGCAGATCATTTCATAACTGTACTAGTTCATAGAGTGAAACATTGTACTAGGTCATAGAGTGAAACAAACTATATGGTTCTTTATTAATTAGTAGGAATGTACAAGGCATCTTGAGTGAGTGACTAATTTATTGTTACCAGTTTATTTTATACATTAAATTTGAAGAATCGGAAAAAGATTCATGTTTAGTTTCAAATATCTTTTTTGAAAATCCGTAAAATGCAACCAAGAAAAATCATCGTGCTACATTTCTAATTTTAATATTTTACTTTTATGTTTCTAAGGTGTTTAGTTAATTAATTTAATTTATAGGATGAAGAGAAATTTGAAGAACTTGGTAATAGATACCTACCCCAATGGCTCGATCCCCTCCTTAAGGCAACCTTTTTTGGACCATGCTTACTTCACGAGGAGAAGAAAAACAAACTTGTTAGGTACTACATATCTTGCACTAAGAGTGTTTGCAAGTACTGTGCATCCTTAGATTCACATAAAGAACACGAACTCGTCAAAATCCATCGCCATGTATATCGAGATGTTGTACCGGTGGAAGATATGGAACTTCATATCAATTGTGCTAAAATTCAGGTATAATAAATAATTTTACAATAATTCCATGAATTTAGGACATGGAATAAAACAAAACTATTTTGATTAAGTTGCGAAAGCTAGATATGTAGTTATAAATTTAATAATACACTTTCCATTATATGATTCTTCATTGATACAATTTTTTATTAGAAAATGTTATATATGTTAGACACATACTTATCTTCATAGTTTATTTTACACAATGGTTTTGAATTTTTCAAAAACTTTCAGATCTATTTTAGTGTTGTTTGACACACCATAAATTTAAATTACTCATTCATATCAAATTTGCTTTTGTAATAGATGACATGCGGCAGAAATATTACATAGGAAAGATTAAATGTCATGATAATTATATTCTGGAATAGAAAATTGCATAAAACCATGTAATAACCCCAAAACCTTGCTCCAATAATTATTTGTATGTTAATCCCATATTTATTATTTTTCTCTGATTATGCAGTCATTCAAGTGTAATGGAAAAATAATTATATCACTGAATCCCCTACCACATTTGGGATCTGGAGAACAATTTGCTGTTAATTCATCGTGCCGTGTTTGTAAGAGAAAATTGCATGAGCCAAAACAGTATAGGTTTTGCTCCGCATGCAAGGTTAGTATTACAATCATAATCGAAAATATAATTTTAAAATCTTTTATGCAGATTTACAACCTCGTGTGTTTTATTGTGATAATTTATCTTATAGATGAATTTAAAAGATTTATAAATTTTACATACATTTAGGGGTGGAACATGTATGATTTTGTTTTTCAAAATAGTTTAAAATGTACTTTTTTAGGTGAATGCACATATAACCAAAGCACACCAAACTTCATTTGTGCCAGTGAAACGATCGAAGAAGGGTGACGGGGTGGCTAGAAGTTCTCAGAAGAGGAAACACATAAGAAAAGGAATTCCTTGTAGAGCTCCTTTATATTAATAAATTAAATTGTTCTCTTTGTGGAACAAGCCTATTAATAAATTCCAGTCACAACATATGTTTTGAGTAAGAAATTCTTCCATCTGATTAAGTGACAGTAAAACTTGGATTAAGGATTGTTTATGCTTTTGATCTTACTAATACTATTACTTAAAATTATGGTTTCTTAATTTTTAAACCCATTTGTTAATTATAACTATCATCTGCATAGATTTCAAAAAGTTGCTTCCCTTCATAGTAGTGGTTTATTTTATGTAAGTAGTAGTATTACTAGTGAAATATAGTTTCATGTTCAATATCCATTGGCATGGTGATAGTTGATGGATATCGAAAGCATTGAAATGGATATAATTCGCATTAAAAAATTACTTGATTAATATATTTTTTAATTTCTATTTTATTTGGATAGAATATTGACATGAAAATTCTATAATCAAATGCTTATATTCAAAACATTAATTTTATATTTAAAATTACATGAACTTTTGATGCTCTATATGTTATTATATTTAGATACAAGAATCTTATTTTTTTAAAAAAATTAATTAGAGGGATGTCTTCGGAAAGATGGCATGTTCATAAAGTTATAGGTAGGAGACTTTACCTTTTAACTTAAAAATTATATTTTTAAAATAAAAATATTATATTTTATAAGTTAATATATGTAATAAGGTACCGTCTGTTAGAATGTGAAAATATAAACTCAACTAAAGGACCCTCCTTCCCTCCCTCCACCCCTCTACTGCAACTTTCTGTACTCTCTCCGCAAACCCTCCCAACCAAACCCTAGTTTTTCACTACTGGGGGGTTAGTCTCCCACTCCCCAATGTCGTCCCCAACACCCCTACCCTCATTCCTCGTTCTTCCCCAAGAAAAAGGGTGAGGCCAAAAAGCAACTATCTTTTTCAGAGTTCCTCACAGGAGCCATTGTTTCAGTCCTACCAGAGCTATGGTTTCATTTCTTACCAAGCCCTCTCTGTCCACCGGCGCATTAGCCTTCCTAGAGAGGAGTTATAGACTACGCTCTCCCTACATCAATGACTCAAGGGATGCACGGAGGTGACGACTCCAGATCCAGTTAACGGGTAACGGTCGGCGATTATGTTGGAAGTTTGTTTCAAAGTTTAATCATCGTTTCCCACCAGGGCTTCAAAGATCAAGTTTTCAATGACATTCGGTGTTCCAATGGTATCTAAAATCTGGCTTTACCTGGCATCCTCAAGCTTTCCTGGAATCATGGTGTACCACCGTCTCAGTGTCAGCGGCTTAGATTTTAAACCAGATCAGCCTAGGGATTTCGATTTAACTTGGATTCAGTCGGGTCAACTCAATTTTGGTTTTGGAGAAACTCAAGGCATCCATGGTAAATTGGATCATCTCCACTCAGTTTGAACCGGGTCTGGGTCAACTTAGTCCGACTCAGTTCAACTTGGGTCAACTTGGGTCAACTCGATGTCTTTCTAAGGAGTTTCACAAGGTCACGTGGGGTACTTCTCCATTTTTATTTTTATTTTTATTTTTATTTTCAAGGAGGAAGGTTTTTTATTATTTCTGTATTTTCTTTGTTCAATTTAATAATTATTGGGGGTAGTTGTCAAAGGCTAGGTCTTTTTGCTTGAATTTTAGTCGCATCTGCTCTCTGCCAATTCCAGGTTTTTCTAATGGCTCCTTTTTCTTGATTAAACCTACTTGGCTTTTGATCTGATCTATATGTCGACATAGGAGAAATATGAGTCAATGTAGTTACAACAACTTACCTTTGGCAACTCTGACCATGTCCATATTTGTAGACCAAGCAAGTTGAAATTTTTTTGATTGATAATGACCTTGTGTCGTCTTAAAGACTTTTTTTCTTTCTACTCTCTTTCTAAGACTTACAAAAAAATGTGGTGACCAAAACAACGGCGGTCATCTCCAACATTATATAAAGTACTTCAATGTAATTGAGAGGAACCTGATTTTTCACTTCAGGAGCTGCTCATTTTTGTTTTTGTTGCTTTAGAGGTTAAGGACTGTTTTATGGAATCTTTGTAAGATGGTGACTGATATTCGAATAATGTGTCGATAGCTAGCTTATTCGAGCCTAGTAGTCCAAATTGTGACCAGTATTTGAACACTTATCTTACTATGTATCCCTTTCTATTTGTTTAGACATAAAGGCTACAAATTGTTAACTTGATGTTTAGCACATTTATGATACCACTTTTGTGGGACAATCTGATATAAGCTTTCGAGCAACTGATGTAAGCCAATTTTTAACAACACATGTGCTTAGTGAAAAGGGAAGGACACCCCCAAACCCCTTTTATGACGGTTTGAATATTAAAAAAATGTGAAATATAAGAAATATTATATAAAAATTACAATGTTTAACTTAAAAATATTTCATTAAAATTTAAAATTTTAGTGTTTAGTTTAACAAATGTAGTGTATAAGTTAAAAATACAATGAACGCTCCATAATTTTTAAGGGCAAACCACCTGTCAAGAGACGCCCTACTAATTAAATGTGCATCAAGTTTAAAGTGTTTTTGCCTGGAAATAGGACTGTTTATTTAAACATGATATGTAAATGAAAAACATCGGGAGTCATAGGATATTTCTTGTACAAACTTTTGTTTTAAATTTCTGTTTTTTTCCTACTAGCCCTTCTGATATTCTCTAAAGTTATCTTAACAGCATAAAACTTATAAATTTACATTAACAAAATATTTCTAGGAATTAGTTTTCTAATTTCATTTGGTGAAGAGTGGAGAGAAATTATAGTCCAAAGGATAAAATAATCTAATTAATTTTGTTCATTGCCTTGTGATTTGAAGATTTGAGGTCATATTTAGTTTTTAGTGAATTCCAACCGCTCCCAAGCTATTTGAAATGATATTCATCAGTCCTGCCAAGAAAAAGTGTAAAATAAGTTGCACATTTCTGAGCGAGTTAGAACAAAGAACTTTGAAGTGTGTTTAAATAACATCGAAAATACGTGTTGTGAACAAACAGAATGTTGTGTATATGGGAATTCATGCTACGAAGTAAAACTAAACACATAAGGCCTACCTATTGGATTCTACCTTTTGTTCTTCACTCCACCACCTTGTTCCAACCCAGATTTTAGTGTTACTTTATACCGAACTCCATCTGATAAGATATCAAAAATGTAATTTATTATATTTTTCTTAGCTTAATATTTTTAGGAGTTTAATACTATACTCTTTTTTTCATTTAGTTTTTTAATGAGGTGGTGTGCTCATATTTAGAATTATTTTGAAATAATGTAATTTAGGAGTTTTGATTTGATTGTAATTAGATTTGGTAGGTTTATATAAATTAGATTCATTTAAGAATTCATCCAATATTTGGATTGATTTACTTAGATGAATATGGTAATTATTTATATTTATTTT
>JAULKM010015638.1:0-30767 GCA_032355605.1 Rubia tinctorum
TACTATCAAAGAAGAATGGAAGATTTATCTTCACAACAAGTAGTAAAGGTGTTGAATAGGTTATATGTTCAATGATACATAGAAGGCTTGGAAGTATAATAAGTCAATTGTCCCCAAGACTCTGTAATACATACTTGATCTTATTTTAGTGATTGTATGCTTTATTAGTTTAACTTCTCTTTAAATTGCTAACCTAGAAAACCAACACAAAACACCCCCCTCTTTATGTGCTTTTATATGCATGCATATATCTATATCTAGCGTAATGTTTACCATTATATGAGCAAACACTTAGGAATATCCCCTGTCTCTGTGGATGACCCCGACCTGCCACTATCTACTTAATTGTACTTAGTAAGCAAAAAGGGCTTTAAAATAGTATATTTGATTGGTACGGCGACGACCTCCCAAATTTTGGCACCGCTTCCGGGGACAGGGTGTATAGTTTTATGTGTTTGAGCATGTTATGTATGAACATGTGCTAGTTGTGAATATTTGTTAATTTACTTTTATTTATTTTTGTTTGATTTTTTTGGTTTAGCTTAGAGACGTATTGTTCTAGTTCTTGGTGTATAGTTCATACTCGATCCTCATCACAAGAACCCCTACACTACGACCCCGAGTTGGAATTGAACCTTAAAAGGGCTAGGAGAATTTTGTTGGAAAGTGTGAATAACTATCCTCCTAGTGACCATTTTGTGACATCTTCTACCTCGATGGATCATGACGAGGAGCAATAGAGTGAGATTCTGGGAGAAGTACCTCAACATCATCCCCATCAAGGGAGGAACATCCCGATGAGGCAAATCCCGATGCGGGAGGCTATGACTCCCAATCTTGAGCACCAACCCTATGTGCATCACATATCCGGCGGTTGGAGCTCACGGCCATTTTGAATTGAAGTCCGGGTGAGACACGGCCAAAGAGAGAGATTTCTATGGGAGGGATGATCACTCTCCTAACGGAGTACTTCTACCTTATGGTCCCTAATGGTCTCCCGAGGGTGGGCAGGGGTTCTTCGTAACTCATCTCCTTAGCGAGGATGAAGAACTACCACATCATCGACTACACACATGTACCTGGGGTATAGCACTGGATCTATGGGAAGAAGGGTGTCACTTTCATGAGGCTCCCCCAGGTCCAACGGACCAAGTTGAAGCCCGACACTCCCGTGGAGGACTTAGCCATAGATGCAGATGTGCAGTGCCAGACATAGTTTCAGCGGGAGCTTCTCAAGTTCCCTCCACAGCCGGTCCAGGCGGAGGAGGGTGCACTACCACAGGGTTCACCAGAGTCCCCACCCTCTCTAACACTTAGCCAGTGTATGAGGATAGATTCCATAGCGAGTTCTAGCAGCTGCCTCTAGATTCCTACTCGCGATTGCACAACATGATAGTTGACCACAACCAGTATGTGTCGCGAAACCTTATGGATATGGATGAGAAGATTGATCAGCTCTCATCCAGGGTCTAGGACATGCAGGCACACTTTGGTGGCCCCCAAGCCCAGATCCCGGGGCAGCGAGTCGCAGGGAGCGACATCTGTGAAATGAGAAGTGGATGACTCTGTATCAGCAGCGCTACAGAGAGGGCGGTTCCTCGTCCCATCAATAATTGAGCCTAATCGCACTTTTGTTAGCTATTTCCTTCCATTGTGAATTCTATGATATTTTCCATTTTTCTACATTGAGGGCAATGTAGGATTTTATGTGTGGGGAGGGGAATTAGCTCTGGACTTCATTTGCTTGGATGGTTTTGATTTCAGATGTTTATTTTTTGGATTTTTTTGGGTTTTTGGGATGTTTTCAAATGCTCTTTGTCAGTTTGGATATTTGGAATGATTTTTGCTATTTTTTATTGGAAAAAATAGAAAAATTAAAATTTTGAAAAAAAATAGAAAATGAAAAGGAACAAAAATATAAAGAAACATTGGGGGCTCGGATAGGCCGAAAACATGAAAGGACGGCTTAGGAAAAAAATGAGAGGCTAAATGTGTGGGTTAGATGTGACCCAAAAGAAACATTATTGTGGCTTGGATGAAAACCTGAAAGGGCTCCTAGGCAAAATGAGAGAAAGAGAAAAAAAAAATTTACAATTTTATTCATTTGTCGGCATTGGAGTCATAAGGTTGCGGTTTCCATTTGGATGATTGAGTAGCCTAACATCATGGTGCTTCTTGGGATTTGGTAATTTAGCGGGTAAAACGAAGTAAGGTGTAAAATTCTTGATTCTTGATATGCTTCGTGTTTGGGTTGATATATTGGTATGAAGTGAAGTTTGTATTTGAACATTTGATATAGTTTTAGACTTCACTTGATACCATTGAATTTTGGGATCATCAATTCGGGAGTTGAAAATGTTTTTATAGGTATTAGTGAATTGATAGTTGGTATGGTTGGGTAGAAATAAGAATGGGGGTTGTGCGTGAATTCTCATTTGAGCTTAATTTTGGACTTATGATATTGAAAATTTTGGTGAGGCTTTTATTGGGGGGATATTAATATTATGATGGGGATATGTGAATTTCTTTGCTTGCTTGAATCTTTTTTACTCGATGATGAGTAAGGTTCAAGTGTGGGAAGGTTTGATGTGTCCATTTTATGTGCATATTTTGGGACTTTTTGGATTCACTTTTTTGGTCTTTTGCCATCTAGATCTTGTGTTTTATCTTCAAATTCACTTAGGATAGTTAAGAGCGACTTTTACTCTTTTATGACTTTTCTAATGGAATTTGTGTGGCGGAGCAAAAACATCGAGACTTGAAGACCAAAGACCGTTGAAGGCCATTTAGTTCATCTTTTGAATACTTGAAGACTTAAAGAGAAGTAAGTGGAGAGGAAGCTTGAAAATAAGAAGAATAAGAAGAATCAAATGTTGTTTTGGTCACCAGTCGCGAGTCACAATGAACGGGTGGCCAAAACACTTGTCCTTTTTCTTGTACTATAAATAGCACACTTATCCTCTCTCTTTTCTCTCTTCTTCTTCCCTATTTTCAACAGTTCTAAACTCTAGTTTTCTTCACTTTTCATCAATTTTTATCTTTGATTTACGTTTGACTTTTTTGTATGTTAAGTATGATTGCTAGTAGCTAAACTCATTACTTGGGGCAATTTCTTGAAACTTCCAAACCCATGTAGTGAGACTCTATTTTACGCTTTAATTTATTGTGAAGCATTTATTGTACCATTAATGTTGATGTTTACTTTATTTATGTTATGGGTTGTTTGAGAATATGAAATGTATATATGATTAAGTGTTAGAAGTGTTAGGAAAGTTTACAATTTCTTCTCACCTTTAGCATGAAAATCCAAGAACATGGAATTAGAACTTCTTGTGAGTAAATCATGTTAATCTTGCTGGATTAGTATGTTAGTTTTTTTTTGTTATCATATTTCTCCTAAGGTAGCAATGAAAGATTGAATCTTGAATGTTGTTTGTTCTAGGTTTAGTTTAATGAATGCTTTGTTTGGTTAAATGGCTAGGAATTTTGTTTATGCTTATAGTTGTTTTCAAAATGTGGTTTTCACATGTATTTACCTTGGTGAAATACCTTTAGGCATTGTTTGTCTAAAGTGCTTATCAATGAGGTTTGCCAATGGTCGTTGAACGTCTTTGCAAATTACTACTCAAAACAAATGAATTTTGATCTTCAAATGGGAAGTGATAACATTCCCTATGGGCAATTAATGTGAATGAATGAGTGAATGAGTCTAGGATCTACAAGAGGTTTGGAAGTGGGAATCAATTGCCCCCAAAGCTTCGTTAATTGTGATTTTACCATCTTCTTAGTAACTCGTTGAATGATAGCATAATTACTTCACTTTTATAGTTGTGTTGTCTTTCAATTCATAACTTAGAAAACTGACCAAACCCTCCCCCCTTATTTATATATATATATATATATAGTTTTTACCCTTATATGTGTAAACGTTTAGGAAAATCCATCTTCTTCGTGGATGACCCGACTTACCATTATCTACTTAATTGTACACAGTAAACATTTAGGGCATATAAATTATAACTTTGAGAGGTACTACGAAGACCTCCTAGTGCAACTGTAGAAATGGTTTCCAAGGGGTGGGTTTTATTTTCCTAGGTTAAATTGTAACAACTCCCTTTGAATCATCATTATCCTTAATTATTACATGTATATATTCCTTGCAACCATCATTTTTAACACAACTTTGCAAACAAAGCATCCAACTGGGTTCACCATCATTTTCATCCAAATTTTACACCAAAAACACTTATTATGAAGACACCTTTCAAAACTGCCAGATGAAATTGTTTTTTCTATCCTCCGGCGAGTTGTGGCCAATTCATTGCTCAACCTATGAAGGGAAAAATTATGGTATGGTTTCGTTTGTGTTTATCCCAACATTTTCCCCCTACATGTTCAAAATAAAGGTTTGACTATTAGTCACTTGTGTTGTTTTCGTATGATGAAGTTTCCATAGGTTTAGCGAGCTTTCCAGACACCCCTTTATATGAAAACAAGTGTTGTTGGAAGGCGTTGCATCAAGGAATTCGTTGAGACTAAACATTTGGAAGCATTGTACAGGTAGAGAGTGTTGAGTTTGCACGTGCTAGATTTAGTGCATGAATAATTTTTGGTAACTTATTCTTGTATTTTTATTTGTTTTCAGAGGGATTTTCTTTTGGATTAAAGTTCAGCAAAAGGTTTTCAATCTCTAGAAAAAGCTCATAGTTAAAGGCATCTAGAAACTTATTATGCATTGGCGGTATTTAAAATATTTTTGGAAGGTGAACAAATGCGGTTACAATGGATTAGTTTGATGCAACTCAAGAATTTAGGAATTGATCCCTTGAAGATTACTGATGGTCAACAACGGTTGCTAAAAATGTGAGGTGAATAAAATTCTCGTCAATCATCGTCGTCCAACCTTTTGTAGTGCTGCAAATCACCATATCTCTATAGTTGGTTGTGATAACGAATTTGAGCACATTAATTGTCCTTCCTGTAAATGCAAACTAGAAATCGCTCCATTTTGTGATTATGCCAATCTTCCCAAGTAGCAATCTCTATGTAATGTTGTAATAGTGTAGGTGTTTTGGAGACAATTATGTAAATGCCAATTTTTTCTCACTGTATTGTTGTTTACACTATCGAATTTGGATGCAAAAACGGCGATATGTTTGAGGATGCAATATTTTCGCTGAGTGTTTAGATATCAGAAGTATCATATTCTATCTCGTTTGATATTATTCGACAAATCTTTCGATTCGAAATCACTAAAAAATTCCTTTTAAAAAAAAAATTATTCCATTCAGGATAGATAATAATCCAAAAGGTTTAGCAAGTTCTGAAGTTATGGACTCCAACATGTTTTCATTTTCGTAACTTAGATTGGGATCAGTTTAGATATTGGAATTACAACAAGTACTGCTTTTATTGATTAATTACTTCCACATCAACAAGATACCGAACACACCTCCAAAATCATAACAAGTAACATACTTTGTCAATGCAGAAACTTATCATTTAATACGGAAGCCAAGACATCCAATAATCGGTCACGTGCGTAAGACGTCCCAATTTCAGAAGTGGGCTAGGAAAATAAGGTAAATGAACCTGTTGTCAACAAAATGTAGGAGATGGATACAAACTGACATCTAAGTTGAGTTGTGTACAAGAGAAGATTTTGAGAGAAACAAAAAAATTATTTGAAACGTATGATTCACAATAAGAAAAATTATTCAAAAGATATAATTCCGTACACGGTATATTTATTTATAATTTAAAAGTAAAAAATCCAATTGGGTGTCCAAGCTTGTGATCTTTGCCAATGTCATTCTGCATGTTTGGTTTCCTTGACAATCTTCTTGGTATCATGAGTCGTCTTCCTCAAATGTATTATCTTCTTTAAATTATCTTGCATTTGTTTGTACATTTCCACCATGAAATAGGTGTCGTCCTCTTCATCTACATTTATGAGCATAAATTAGAATATCAATACAGAAGGAAAACATCAATAATGGACTAATGACAAAGAACCACCTTCATCTGTGTTCCTTCTCTTGCTATTTCGTCTGCTGTGCGACCATATCCCCTCGATGAGTTTCTAGTTCTTGTTCTCATAGAACTTTTGGTTGTACAGTTTAGGACGTGCTACCTGGCTCTTAATGTCAACGTATTATCCCACTTCAGCTATTTGGAAACGAGGGACCTGTAACGGAACTTGATAGCTTTCTTCTTCGAATGCACTACATAAGCCAACATGTATTGCACAATGGTATATCCAGAATTAATCTTCACCTTCCTAATTTAATGTGACACCTTAACGACACCAAACTCCATGCTACCATCTTGTATACAATCTCCTGCTCAATTTTCAAATACTTTAGCTAATAACTCTCGATGAAGTAGAGATAAGATAAGAACCTATTAAAGTAAATTGGCCTAGATGGTTAGGATTTAATAAGCGAGGATCAACATGTACGGGCCAGTTTGAACGATGATATATGTTCAAAGAGCCATCAGAAACTGCCGGATAACAGTCCTGAAGGCACTTGTACGAGCAACCTATAAAATCACTGATTTTCTATGGATCAACATCAAACCGCATACAATTAACCATAGTAGACAATGAATCTCCATCTACCGGCACCGTGTTGATGTAAAATTTACACACTTTGTGAAAGTGCGCTGCATCTTTGATGGAAAGGATGGCAGAACAACTTTGAAAATTCAAGTAGTGAATGATATGTTCATTTCATATGGTAGGATTAGTATTTTTTTACTCACATTTGTATAATTATGTGGTTTAGATCATATTATTTCCTTGAAATTATCTTAGGAGAGTTAAGATCGACTTTTGCACTCTTATCAATTTTCTAGGGAATTTTGTGTGACAAGGAAAGAAGTTTGAAGATTTGAAAACTCTAATGAAGGGATTAAATATTTGAGACTGGAATAATTAAATAGTTGAAGACAAGAAAGTAAGACGGCGAAGCAAAGAGTGATCGACACAAAAAGACTGAAAACGGGCTAGGCCGCTCGAGCGCTTGTTAGACCGCCAAAGCGATCTGGTGCTGCACTTTTTATTTTTTTCATTTTCTTTATGGATTTTCTTTTCCTTTTTCTTATACTATATAAGGAATTTTGGCCATCTAATTCATATCCTCATCTTCTTGGCCGTAAATACTCTTCACCAAACCCTAGTTTGCATTTATTTCTCTTCATTTATTGCTTGTTTACCATGGGATTTCAATCATTTGTTATAAGTTTATTTTATCTAGGAAAAATATACTATTAAGAATAATCAATAGCATATATGGTATGAATTTGTAAGATTTAGTTTATCCAATTTTTTTGTATGATTATCAATTATATTTTGTGTTTTGTATGGTGATTAATACATGATTTAGACCACGATGATCAACTAGTAAATGATTATGAATTGATTGTTTGCTATATTCTTGGTAAAGCCAGGAAGACTTTGTCTTTTGTTTATGTGATCATCATTAATTGATGTTAGGTTGTACTTTGGAGTGACAACTAATTATTATTGTCTACTGATGAATTTGCTTAGGTTTAAATTGAATTTGAATGGTTTTTTCCTAAGTATCAATGTAGTACACTAATAATGCCTAGCATGAAGGCCGATCCTCACAGTCGTTATTAGAAAAGATAATGGTGTCATCCCTATGTTTCTTGCTTATAGGATATTGTGTTAGTTGTGTTGGTTCTCCATGTTTATTGCTATCATCATAATATTCTATGATGTCGATCGTATATAGTGACCCAAGGGTATGGGTTATCGTGTGATGCTGATCGTCCATTCTAGCTATAATAGAGGAGAGGTGAGACATTTCTTCACCCGAAAGATGTTGACAAGTTCTCCAATATATGTGGTCGATGCATGATAATAGGACAATTAGTCAATAGTTAAAGGATAACTAGAAACGTAAACCAGTGCACCTAAGACTCGTTATAATCTTATTTAAATTTGTTGTGCTAGTTGTTTGTTCATTATTTGATAAATGTAGTGGTAATGTTTTTTCAAAACTTAACCCCCCCCCCCCCACACACACACACTTTGTTACTACACACTTAGAATGACATATTTTTGTGTATTAAACTACGCTCAACATTCAATAAAATCCCCTTCTCCTCGTCGACGACCTTGACTTGTCACTACCTACTTTCTAGTATTTAGCTGCAATTAGAGTCTATAAATGCTATCTTTGAATGGAACGATGATGTCCTCACAATTTTTTTGCTACTTCCGGGGAGAACGCGTATTATGTTTTTAAGTGTTAGTGTAGTTCTTTATGTGTTTTGTGTTTATGTGTTGTTAACGTTTGCTTGCTTTTGTGATTATTTCTTTTGATAAGAGGGTATTGCTTTGGTTCTTTGTTTATGGTTGTTACAAGCAACAATAAATAAAAACCCTTGCACTATGATCCCGATCTTGTAGGTACACTTCGAAGAGCGAGGAGACAAGCACGTTCCACCCCCGAAATACCCAATCACCACATGAAATAGTCACACCAACTATGGCGGAGGACAATAGGACCTCGAGGGAGCTTGTGGCCCCTATTCTATAGAAACAACCATTATGCATAATTTTTCCTCCATTCCCAGAAAATGTCATTTGTGAACTTAGATCTACCAACTTTCCATGGAATGAATGGAGAGGATGCTAACAAGCACTTGTTCGAGTTCCACCTCATGAGCACAGATATGAATCCACCCAGAACTTTGAAGGATAATTTTAATCTATGGAAATTTCCATTTTGAAGAATACAGTCAAAGATCTGTTGTACTACCTCTCTCCGAGAAGTATAACTTTGCGGATGGACATAAATCTAAAGTTCTTAGAGAAATTCTATCCGGCTTTCAAGTCGGCGGGTTTGAAGAAAGAGCCAAGAAATATCTCCCAATCGTCAGGTAAAACTTTGTATGAATATTGGGAGAGGTTCAAAAGGTATGAGGATTGTCCGTTGAAGATATGAGGATCGTTAACGTTGTTTCTAATGGGTCGATTGCTAATAAGATCCCTATAGATATCGTAGCATTTATTTTAAGACATCATAAATGGCACTAGAAAATTTGGTGCAAGGGAAAGGATAAAGGTACAAAAAGCTTCAAATCCAGAAACTCCCAAGCTCGAGGAACAAGTTCAAGTTTTAGCTTCCATGATAAAGGAGCTAATGGAGGGGATGATTCATCAAGTCAAAGCTTGTGGGGTTTGTTCAATGGATCAAACCACCGATGTATGCCCTCAACTTCAAGATAGAGGGCTCGAAAAAGTAAAAGCAATGGGCTACCGAGTAATGGCAGAACTGAGGAGGGTCGAGTCGGTGTAGCCACCCCAGCTTAGTTCCTACATATTTGGGGAGTTTTTGTTTCCTCTAAAAGTTCTGCCCCCTAAATTTTTTTGCTCCACCCTTGATCTTCTCAGGATTTTGGGGAAGAAGAAGTTTTATTTTTGTCGGTATAATTCAGCTCCTCTCCCCCCGCAAATATGGTCATGGTTCCTCCACTGGTACCAGGGTAGTCAGGTTAAGGTTTCTAAGGAAATCGGGAACGCCAAGGTGGAAAAGGCTAAGACAGACAAGGTTTTCAAAGAGGTCAAGTTCATGAGAAGAAGTATGATCCGTACTAAAAACCTAACACCTCGAGTGGTGAGACCACCCAAAATTTTGGTGGAGGCATGATCATGCCGAACAACCAAACCATTAAAGTGGCCAAGGTGGATATCAACTTAATAATTAAGGTGGTCAAAACCATTACCAAGGAAATGAAGAGTAGAACTGAGCACTACAAAAAGGCTACCTAAAGAATGAGGGATTATCTTACCCCCGAGAAGGGAGACCAAGGTCGGAGTATAAGGATCTTTTGTATGTTATAACTAATATGGTCACAAACTTGGAAGACTGGACTTGAGACCAAAGTTATCCAAATTGCGTCTTCCATGGCCAAGTTGGAGGCTAGGGATTCCAAGAAACTCCCACCAAATTCAAAGTTAAACTCTGGCCTCCTAATACTAGTGTTATAACCAGAAGGAGTGGGAAAGAAACCAAGGAGCCCACAAAGGTTGTTAAGGTTGGGAAGGAAGTAAAATAGGAGCTTATGGTAAAAGACCAAGAAGTCGAGGAGCTGGTCACTCAACCATCGGAGAAGTGAGAAACTGAACAAAAAAATCCTTCCATCGCCACCTTTTCTGGTGGCTTTCCGGGACAAGAATCGTAAACATGAGAACAAAGCCCTTTTCGAAGTCTTCTGCAAGTGTGAGGTAAACATTCCTCTTTTTATGTTATTTATCAAGTGCATAGGTTTTCTAAATTTCTTAAATAATTATGTAGCCCTAGGAGGAATAAAATTGATGAAAAGGTTGAAATTGGTGGCCAAGTGTCAGCCCTTTTCAAAAGAAAATTTCCCGTAAATACAATGATCCCGACATGTTCACTATCCTTTTTTTTTCATTGGTGGTAAGAAATTTGAAAATGCCATGCTATATATGGGTGCCTTAATTAATGTGATTCCATATTCCATATATGAGTCCTTAGATATTTAGAGTTTGCATGAAATCAGGGTAGTGATACAATTGGCCAGACGCTCTAATGCTTACCGTAGGAGAATTGTGGAACATGTATCAGTTAAAAGTGATAAATTGATTTTCCCGAATAAATTTTATGTTCTAAATATAGAGAATGAGAAGTATGCCGCTCCTATTTTTTTTAGGAAGGCCATTTTAAAAACATCTAGGACTAAAATTGATGTGAATAGTGGATGATTGACCATGGAATTTAATGGGGAAATTGTAAATTTTAGCATCTATGATGCCATGAAATTCCCTAATAATGATTATTTTTCCCATGTGATTGATATCGTTGATGACTATGTGTAAGATGTGTTTATGGTTGATTGTATAGATGTCTTAAAAATAGATTTGGATAATAGTCTTAAAACTGATGAATTGCATGATTATTCTTTGAGTGTGAATTTACTCGAGACTATAGAAGAACTTGATCTTGCTAAGAATATTCCTCTCAACCTTCTTCATGAAGTTATCGGTGCACCTAGATATTGGAATCCCAACATCTCTTGAGAAGGCACCGATAGTGGAATTCAAACCATTACCCGAGAATTTGAAATATGCATTCCTTGGTGAGGGAGATACTTTACTCATGATAATATCGAGTAAACTCTTCAAGGAATAGGAGGAGAGGTTTATGGAGATTCTTATAAGCCACAATGAGTCAATTGGGTGGACCATGGCAATTATCAAGGGGATTAGCCCTCCACTTGCATGCATCGTGTCTTGTGATATGATAGGGCCAAACTAGTTAGGAAACCCCAACTTCGGCTAAATTTGTCGATGAGGGATGTAATGAAGAGTGAGATCCTTAAGTTATTTCAAGCCAGGATGATCTATCTTATCTTCGATAGAAAGTGGGTAAGCCATACCCAAGTCGTGCCCAAGAATAATGGTGTGACCATCGTAGAAAACCAATAGGGATATTTAGTTCTCATTCAAGTGCAAAACGGGTGGAGAGTGTGTATAGACTACTGTAATTGAATGCGGTATCTGAAGGATAATTTTCCTTTACTTTTTGTTGACTAAATGCTTGAGAGTCTTGCCCGGCGGGATTTCTATTGTTTCCTATATGGGTACTCCGGGTATTTCCAAATAGCTATAGCCCCGAAAGACCAAGAGAATACCACTTTCACATGCTCTTTTGGTAGTTTGCCCATAGGTGCAGGCCGGGTCCCAACAAGCAAAGGAAAAAGCTCCGGCACAGCCATAGCTATCGAGTATTGAGTCTGACCCAAGCTAAAATTACAATCCTGGCTCCGAAAGCCAGCAAATTACAAGATGGGTCCCAACAAGCAAAGAAAAATCTCCAGCACAAACATAACCACCGAGTAATGGGCCTGACCCAGGCTAAAATTGTAATCCTAGCTCTAACGGCTTGCAAAATTGCAGGTTGGGTCCCAACAATCAAAGGAAGAAGCTCCCAAAAAACATAGTTATCGAGTAAGGAGCCTAACCCAGGACAAAACGGCAACCCTGGCTCTGACAGCCAGTGAATTACAAGTCGGGCCAAGGTATTCCAAGTCAACAACTCCAGCACCATGGCGACTGCCAAACGAAGAGCCTAGCTGGAGGTAAATAGGAAAAAATAGTGCCTAAAAACAAGTTTAACAACGACACTAAAAAATAGTCTGGAAAACAAGTTCGAAGAACAGCATCGAAAAACGACACTTCAAAGGGATCACGCAAAGGCAGTAAAAAGAGCAAATGTTGCATAAAGCTAATAGCATGAAAAACAAATACATAAAACTAGCAGTTTAATGGTACTAAGATATCATCCAGAAGGGGGAAGACACACCTTAAAACACACAAATAAACATTGTTTGACCTCTCAGTAGGGGAATACATAACAAGCATGAAAAATAAAAATAATACTACTTCCGCCCCAGAGAAATTGCCACTTTTTGACTTTTGACAGTTAACTGAATCAATTTTCAACAATTAATATCTTTATTTATGTGTATAAAAAATTAGAAAAAATAACAATTTAAACATGCATGTTATGCTGAATCCAACAACATATAACATAATAATAGTCTTACATATATAATAATAGAATTTAACGGTTGAAGTTGGTTTAGTTTGACTTTCAAAAGTTAAAATGTGCCAATTTCTCTAGGACGGAAGGAGTAGTTCACAATCCAGAATTCAGAATACAAAGCCTTGAAGGCTTCCCAGCATCAACAACTTCACCTTCCCAAGTAACCTGAGCTCCATCTTCCGCAGCCCCCTCGGCATTGTCAGCACTGTCAATGGTCATCGCTTGAAGCCATATTATGATATTTTTCAATCAAAATTGGTCGAGAAAACCTTTCTTAATGTCCCGGTTAGTGAGTAAAGCCTTTGAAATGTGAATCACCATGTCAGTGACGGTAAATAAACCCGGTTCAAATTATACTTTGTTTATTTTTAATAACTTGATTTGTTTTGGATAAATATTTTACTTTATGTGTTTGTTTTGAATTTTACATGAAAGTGGGAAGAAATAAAGAAGAAACAGGAATGTGTTACGCATGCACAGTAGCCAAAGCGCTCGAGCAGCCATCAGAAACTATCCAGCTAGGGCATCGATTGCTCGAGTGATGGAGGACTACGTCCGCATGGTGCTTAGAAGACGAGTGGCTGGGGTGTCCACCAATCAAGCGATGAAGGATGATGCTCGTGCGATGATCAGAAGCCGAGTGGCTGGGGCGTCGACCGCTCAAGCAGCGGAGAACAATGCTCGCGAGGATATCAGAAGCCTAGGGGCTGGGGCGTCAATCACTCGAGCAGTGTAGGATGATACCCGGGAGAAGGAGAAAATGGTTTAAAAATTCTTTAGTCTCCTTCAAGGAGAGTAAAACCACACCCGTTCTCCCCTTCTGTCCGCTCTCCTATATAGTATCATTTGACTCTGCTTTCTTGGCAACTTTTAGTTCTTCTCCAGGTACCCTCTCTGCTTCTCCTAACTTTTCCATCTTTTCTTGTTTTATTCTTCCTATTAAGATGGTTTCTACTGTTGGTCCCCCGGAAGCCTATTCGTATTGTGAAACGACTAACACTAAATGTAGGGTGGCCCTCGGTGTGATTAAGGCCTCTTTTAACGCAGGAGAAATCCTTTTTCATGACATCCATGATTATGTTATGTTACCTAGTGTTAGCCAAATGGTTCTAGACATTCCTAATGGCATGATCTTCGTCTATCTTGAGACTCTTTAAAATTTATGCCTTCGATTTCCACTTCATTCTTTCTTTCAAGCCGTTATTGCCTTTTACAAGCTGGGATTGACTGACCTCTCCCCTAACACTGTTTGTGTCCTCCTGGACTTTTAGGTCTTATGTCGCCTTTTGCAATTTGAACCCTCGGTCACTCTGTTTCGAGTCTTCTACCATTTGGAAAGGATGCCCCCTGACTGGACCTTTTTAAAGTTTCATCATGATGGGGTAAAACTTCTGACCCACCTTCCTACTCACGTTTAGTGGAAGTGATGGTTTATCTTTGTGGATGAGGACTTAGTCCTGGGCTTAGTTGGGGCTAAGAGAATAATCTTCCCTACCGGCCCAGAAAGATGACTGCGGTCCCACCTCAGCGCTGCTGAAATAGCTGCCATACATCCCCTCATCTCTTGTCTTGAGGCGATGCGAGTGAGATGCAATTCCATCCTGCAGGATTCTACCCTGCGGGCTGGTGGTCTGCCTTATTTCCATAGAGGTATCTCCCTGGGAGAGTTGACCTGTGTGGTATAAGTTTACTGTTTATCTTTCGTCAACCTGTCTGGGATGCTGATTTTGCTTGCCTATACATGTTTTTAAACTCATTTTAACTTTTTTCTTGTTTTTTTCCCAAAGATCTTTGTCTTTGAGTTTCTTAGGGACCTCTCTAAGCTTCCCTGCATGGCTTCTAGTACTCGTCCAGCTTCCCAGGTGGAGGATGCGACCGGAGTTGTGGATTAACAAGTCAAAGTCATTAACGTCTCTGACACTAAGGTAAGTGAGGAGGAGCATGTTCTTAAGAAGGCCCGCTGCAGCTTTGGGAGAAGAGTGGAGCAAAGTTGAACTGACACTGGTTTGGCTTCCTTTAAGGTGATTCACGAGGAGGTCCCAGAGACTCCAGCCTCTCAGCAGCAGGGG
Source organism: Rubia tinctorum (assembly GCA_032355605.1). Lineage (NCBI taxonomy): Eukaryota > Viridiplantae > Streptophyta > Magnoliopsida > Gentianales > Rubiaceae > Rubia > Rubia tinctorum. The sequence goes on from JAULKM010015638.1 coordinate 14,675, forward strand.
CTTGCCTTGACTACTCAGCATGTCCAGGCAGTCCCCTTCTCACCTCATTTCACACACGGCTCTTCTTCTCGAAGTTCTACTCTAGGTCCTCTGCGTAATGTTGCGGCTCGGACCGAGTTCATCTCTTAGACTTTTTCACTTCATCACTTCAGCACCTGGATGCGGGAGGGGTCCCCGAATGTGGTCGGGTCCAAATCCCTTGCCTCTTTCTCACTTCAACGCCTGGCTATGGGAGGGGTCCCTGAATGTGGTCGGGTCTGACTTCTTGTTAACTATTTGAGTTTTCCTTTTTAGATCAACACTCTTGTCTCTTCATTTTATCTTACTCCTTTTGTTGTTTTCGGCATCTCTCTTCTGCCAGGGCAATGCAGGAGGAGCTAGACAGCTTGCAGGCGGTGAACAGCGAGCTCAAGCGTGGTCTTGCCTCTCTGAAAGCCAAGGTGTGGCGTGTTCAGGAGTTGGAGCGGACATTGAGCTAGAGAAGGAGGTCACTGGCTCTCTGCAGACCTCGCTATTTCATGCTAAAATCAAGGTTGCTAACTGGAGGGCTTTCTAGTACTGGGCCTTCACTCTCGATTTCCTGAGCCTCTTCTCCGGTATGGTGCGATGTGCTAAAGCCTCTTCTCCGGTATGGTGCGATGTGCTAAAGCCTCTGAGATGCTAAGTGGCGCCTTGATGAAGGCCATTGAATTTTACTCTCGTACTGGGGATGAGGACAAATTACGGGTTGGCCTTGGTAATACCTTTGTTCCTTTTCGTGAACATAGCTTTACTGAGTACTTCTTTCAACTGCACCCGAGCATGACATTGGTTGAACTTGACTGCTTGAGACCTGATGGCATCTGTGTTGAAACCGATGCACATTCTAGTAGCTGGTCTCATAAACCTCTCAATAATACTAGAATAGATATGGGGGGTGAAGCTCAGGCTATTGACGGTGCTGGCAACGCTGATGGAGCTGCAGGAGGCAAAGCTCAAGTCGTTGAGGAAAATGAAGATGACGATGAAGCTGCGGTTAGAAAGCCTTGAAAGATTTTTATTATTTCTTTATGTGCTTTGTATGTTTCCCTATTGAGGGATGAAACAATGTTTTTCTTTTCTTTGTTTGTTTTGGAGTATCCTTTCCCCCTTTTGAACTGTTTACTTTGTAGTGCTTGGATTGCCTGCTATTTTATTCTATCTTTTTCTCGTTGATTCTGCGAGGCTTCTATGTCTCTTCCTGTTTTTGCCCCTCTTAGGCCTATTTTCTATGATGCCATTTCATATTTCCTGGAGCACCTTAGGAAAATTCCTCTTTACAACTCTGTCTTACACGAACCCTTAAGGCTTTTGGTGTTGTTTTCCTAACTTTTTGTCCACTCAATGATTTACCTTATACTGGGATTTCCTTCTTTACCCATTAGGATCATGCATGTAATTGCGCTAGCTGTTGGAGCCAGGGCTACAACTTTAGTCTGGATCAGGCTCATTTCTCGACGACCATGGTTGTGGCCGGAGCCAAATTTCCTTCTTTACATGTTAGGATCTGGCCTATATCCGGGCTTGGGGCCAGCACTGCAACTTTAGCCAAGATCAGGCTCATTACTCGACGGTTATTTCTATGGTTGGAGCTTCGTTTCTTTTTCCTGTTAAGATATGGCCTGCAATTGCGCAGGCTGTAAGAGCCAGCACTGCAACTTTAGCCAGGATCAGGCTCATTACTCGATGGCTATGATTGTGGCCGGAGCTTAATTTTCTTTGCCTGTTAGGATCCGAGCTGCAATTGCACTAGTTGTTGGGGCCAGTATTGCAACTATAGCCAAGAACAAGTTTATTAATCGACGGTTATAGTTGTGGTTGGAGCTTCTTTTCCCTTGCCTGTTAGGATCCGGCTTACAATTGCGCTGGCTGTTGGGGCTAGCACTGCAACTTTAGCCAAGATCAGGCTCATTACTTGACGGTTATGGTTGTGGCCGGAACTTCCTTTCCTTTTCCCGTTAGGATCCGACCTGCAATTGTGTTTCCTGTTAAGGCTTGCACTGCAACTTTAGCAAAGTTTAGGCTCATTACTCGACGGCTATGGTTGTGGTCGGAGCTTCATTTCCTTTGCCTATTAGGATCCGGCCTGTAATTGCGTTGGTTGTTGGGGCCAGCATTGCAACTTTATCCAGGATCAGGCTTATGACTCGAAGGTTTGGTTGTGGGTGGAGCTTCATTTCCTTTTCCTGTTAGGACCCGGCCAACAATTGAACTCGATGTTGAGGCCAGCACTGTAACATAAGCCAGGATTAGGCTTACTTCTCCCCACTTCCTTAACTAATTTTCTCTCCTACATTTGTCATTTACAGAAAAGCAGCAAAAAATGCGAGCGAAGGCCAGGACTTCTTTAGGATTATACCCTTTATGGGCTAACAAAAACTTTAATCCCTTCAGGAATCCCTTCTCGCCCATCAATCATATCAAACTATTCGACAGAAGGTTTCAGACATATATAAAGTTACAATTGTTTAAGCAAAGTACCTTTTCAGGTTGGATATGTTCCGATTCTGGAGGATTGGCCTTCCATCCATCATCTCCACTTTGTATTCTCCCTTCCCTAGTACTTCAGCTACCCTGTATGGGCTCTCCCATTCTGCATCTAGCTTTTTTAGCATATGGGCTCTATTGGCTTCATTTTTCCTCTGCACAAGGTCTCCTAACTCCTGGGATTTGATCCTTACTTTGTTGTTGTAATGTTGCTCCATCCAGAACTTGTACGCAGCCTCCTTCAGGGCTAATTTCTTTCTGAGCTCATGCAACTCTTCTAAATTCTCCTTGAGTGCCTAGTCATTTCCTTCCTGACTTATCGGTTTAGTTACCCTTCTGCTTGGTATGGAAATTTCCAGCAGAATGATAGCTTCTGTTTGGAAGCACAGCTTGTAAGGGAATTCCCTTGTAGCTGTCCTCGGTAGGGTCATGTATGCCCACAACACACTTACCAATTCTTCTTCTCATTCTCCCTTGTCCTGCCCTAGCCTTTTCTTCAATCCTTGGACTATCATCCTATTTGTCACTTCTGTTTGCCCATTTGCTTGTAGATAGGCTACAAACATGAACTGTTGCCTTATGTTCAGGCCAATGCACCATGACCTGAAGGGCTCATTGGAAAACTGTTTTCCGTTATTGCCTGCTATCACATACGGGATTTCAAACCTGCACACTATGCTCCTCATGGAAAAGTTCGTAACTCTCTAGCCCGTTATACTTGCCAATGCTTCAGCTTCTACCCACTTCATGAAATATTCTATTTCTACCAATAGAAACCTCTTCCTTCCCACAACTTTAGGAAATGGCCCTGCAATATCAATCCCCCCATTTGGCGAAAGGCCAAGGTGATCTTATACTAATCATTCATTCAGCGGGAAACCTTTGTATCTTAGCATGCTCTTGGCATCTGTGACACTCTCTGGCCATTTTCTCTGAATCTGCCCTCATGGTTGGCCAATATTAACCTACCCTTATTGTTCAGAGCACCACTGTTCTTGATTCTTGGTGACTGTCGTAGGTCCCCTCGTGCATTCCTCTGAGGACTATGTCAGCTAGCCCAGGCTCAGCACACCTAAGCCATGGCTCCGTGTAACCCCTTTTGTACAAGAGCCTGCTCCTTTCGATGTACTGCAGTGCTTTTCTTTTGGCCATTCTTATCTTTTTATCATCTGCTCACAACGTCTCATATTCCAAGTAATTACGGATGGGTGTCGTCCAGTCGGGCGTTACCCTCTGTATCACTCCTACCTATCTTGCGTTGGTCGACCTGCGCGCCAACTGCTCTTCTAACACAGACTTAGTTAAGTGTGTGTGAGCTGCGGATGTCAGTTTTCTCAGCATGTTTGCTCTTGTGGCCTGTGATCTCGGGACACTAGTGATGTCAAATTCTTCAAACATAGCCGCTAAACTTCTGACTTAGTCTATGTACTTCATTGTCGCTAGCTCCTTGGCTGCAAACTGCCCATTATACTGGTTTGCCACCAACATTAAGTCCCCGTAGGCCTGCAGCTTCATTGCTCCCAATTTCTGGGCAATCTGCATGCCTACAATCAGCACCATGTATACTATCTCATTGTTTGAAGCTGGGAATTTAAAACGCTGGGCATACGTTGACTCCACGCCTTCTGGCTATAATAATACTAGGCATGTGCCTGATCCCTCCACTCTGAAAGCTCCATCCATATACAATTTCCACATATATGTCCATGTTAGCTCATCTTGGCCTGCAACATGGGCGGGACTTCGTTCTTCTTATGCTGCTTTCATTTTCCTTTCCATGGGCATTTCCGCCAGAAAGTATGATATTTCTTACCCCTTTATTTCTTCCCTCGAGATTATATAATTGCATGCTCTCCAAGCTTTACTTCTTACTTTACCAGTCTTTTAGAAGCTTCTGGCTTGGTCAGTATTGCCTTCAGCTACTGATTCGTCAAAATTATCACAGGATGTGCCAGAAAGTATTGCCTTAGCCTTCTATCTCTGTGGATCAGAGCTAAAGAAAGCTTCTTCTAGTTTGTGTATCCTTACATTGGGCCTTGCAAAGCCTTGCTCACGTAGTACACATGTCGTTGGACTTTGTTCTCCTCCCTCACCAGTGTGCCACTGACTGCTTCTTTGCTCGCTGCTACATACAAGTACAGGGTCTCCCCCTTTCTTTGGCTGCTAGGGTCGGAAGGTCTTTCAGGTAAACCTTTAGCCCCATAAAATTTTTCTCCTGCAGCTCCCCCCATTGTACTATTCCTTTCTTGTCTACACCCCTTCAATGTTTTGAAGAAAGGGATTGCTCTTTCTGCTGCTCGAGACATGAAACGATTCATGGATGTCAGCTTCCCATTTAGGCTCTGCACCTCTTTGACCGTGTTCGGCGACTTTGTCTCCAAGATTACCTTATCTTTTTGGGGTTTGCATGCAGCCCTTCATTTGACACCATGTGTACTAGGAATTTCCCTACCCCTACTCCAAACTGGCATTTGGCTAGGTTCAGTCTCATCCCTGTCTCCCAGAATTGCACCAAGGTCTCTCTGACATCCTCCACAAAGGTCTCATGCTGACTGCTTTTTATCACCATGTAGTCCACATACACCTCCAGGTTCCTTCCACTATGTTTCTAGAAGATTTTATCCACTACCCTTTGGTATGTAGCCCCAACATTTCTCAGTAATAAAAGATTTTTTTACATCACTCACTAGCATGGGGATTTGATGATATCCCTAGCATGTGTTAGAAAAAAATTAATTGGATAGTTGGTTTCAAGATCCCCGCCACCACCACCTAGCTCACCTCCATATTCACTGTCTAATTTCTCTCCCTACAAAACATTTTTGCTTTTGCTTGATAGGCTTGTAAGAAGGATCTACTTTTAGCTCGTGACAGCCGACATTCTTTGGTACCCCTGTCATGTCTTCCAGTTTCCAAGCGAAAGCCCGCTTGTTCTCCTTCAAAACCTTTATCAGCTCTCTTCTCACTTCAGGTGGGAGGGATATTCCTACCTGTATTGACCAGTCTCCATTCAAATTTACCGTTTCCACCTCTATGCTTAGCTTTGACAGGTCATTCCTGCCTGTGATCATTCTGACAGGCCTGGCTTTGTTGGCATGTCCCCTCTTGCTCCCATTTTCATCTTATTTTTTCTTGTTGAGCGCAATCTTGTGGTATTCTCTAGCTCTCTGCTGGTTTCCTCTCACCGTGGCTATTCCTCCTTTGGTTAGGAACTTCAACAAGAGATGCAGGGTTGACACTATGCCTTTTAGCAGTGCTAACGCCGGCCTACCCAATATCATATTATATGGGTTGTTTCCCTTTATGACTATGAACTCCATATCCAGAGTCTTACTTCTCTCTCCTTCCCCTACCGTTACCGAAATGAGTATGGTTCCTTCTGGCCAGACTGTTCTGTCTGCAAAGGCTACCAGTGGAGTATCTGTCTACTCCAGTTTCTCCTGGTGTTCTCGTCTAGCTTCTTAAAGAAGTGGCAATAAATGATTTTCGCAGAACTTCCACTATCCACATATGCCTGGTGAATTCTTTCGTCCAGCACTCTGACCATTATTACCATTGCAATTTCGCCAGCCGCCCTGTCTAGTATCAGACAGCTACCATCAAAAGTTATTGCTTTATTTTTCCCTAGATTTCTTTCCTCCGGATTTGGATGTGGTGTCTGTCTGCAGTGTGCTTTTCACTAAGACTTAGTCTTTCCTCCTGCACTTTCACCTATGATGGCGTATATATCTGTAACCATGGTTGTTCTTCTATCCTCACCGGGGGTGTCTTCTCTTTGCCTCTTACATGTTCCTCTCCTTTCTTAGCCCCGGCCACCTCCTTTCATTTGTCCCATCTCCACTCTCTGTCGGGGGCTCTTTGTTCTTCACTAACCATCTTACTGTCTGCGAGACCCTCCGTACTTGTTCCTGCTCTGATAGGTGGCATTTTTGTGGGCCTTTGCACTTTTTTCCAAGTGTGCCAGCTCACCATTCTGCACAACATCCTCTATGTTATGCTTCAAGTGGATGCAGTCATTCTTGTCATGACCATGACTATCATGGTAATCACGGAAATGGGACTTATTTCTCTTGCCAGGTTCCTTCTTCATCCTTGCTAGCAAATCTAGTATGTATTTCTCGGCGCACAGGGTGAAGATCTTCTTGGGCATTTTGATAGTGAGGTGAAGACCCTTTTCGACCTGTTGAAACTGCTTAGCATCTGTTGGGTGCATGTTCTGGCAGTTCCAGCTTTCCTCGGCTTTCCCTTAGAGCTCTCCTTGTCGACCTTCCGCTGGCTGTAACCGCCCTGCATTTCCTTCCTTATCTTGTCTATTGGTTCTGCCCTGTTAAATTTTCCATCTCTCCTCATCAATTCATCAATCATCGTAAGCATGTCCAGGGTGAAGTCCCGCAATAACAGCTCGTGCGTCAAACCATTTATGACCGTGTTGATGAGGAATTGGATGCTCTTCTCCTCCACTTGGTTTGCAAGAAAATTCTCTGTTTGGTGCTACTATAAATTTCATCGGATGCAAAAGGTGAAGTCGCATTCAGCGAATGCGACTTTAGGGTAATTTTTTTAAAACAAAAATAAAAATAGATTAATTTTTAGTTAATTAATTGAGAGCTGAATGTGAGCATATTTAAAAGATGATTTTGAGAAACAGAAAAAATAAAAATTGATGTTAAGGGCGCATTCTCTTTAATGTTTTATCTAGAAAGCAGCCGGAATAAAAAAACAAATTGAGTTCGCATTTAGTGCATGCAACCTCATTTAGAACCTTCATTTGGTCGATTGTTGAAACCCCACTGTAAACAACAAACCTAAAAAAAAGTCACAAATTTTCTTCTTCTCGCCACCGTGAATTCCTTCTCGCCACCGTGAAATTGAAACCTCTGGCTCCGCTATTTGCCAGCCTGAGACCGCTCTCTCCCGGAGCTCTGTGAACGTCCTGCATCAGAATTGCATTTGGTTGAGGCGCAAAAAGGTTGTCTTATTTAGATCTGGAGTGTTTAATGTTGTACATTGGTGATTAATGGTGGTCATGGGTTGTAGGTAGCCTTCCGTCGGTGAAGGGTGTTGTTCGCTGCTCATTTTATAGTGCAGGTGGTGGTTGTGTGGAGGCACGTGAGACACACGTGCAGCCACTGAAGCTCACGCTCAGCCTTCAAAGAACACGCGTTGCCCGCTAAATGACATTTAGATGAAAAATTGACTTGCGGTCTGAAAGTAATTTCTTAGTTTTCTAGTAGACATTTTGTCTGTGTTTGAATATTTTTGCATTCTTTCATTGCTTCTCAATGTGTATGTTTAATGTTTATGTGTGAACATTGGATATTATTTTGAGTGATTATGTACGGCGTATGATGAGCGCATACGAATTTTTTGTTTGTAATGTACTTGATTTTTTATGTTTAGTATTGACATACGTGAATTGGAAAAGTGTGTGTTGAATTATGTAACGTAAATATTTGTTTCGAAATGTGTATAATGCAGTTAAGCATTGTAATTTTGGATGTGTATGTTGAATGTTTATGTCTGATTATTGCCTATTATTTTGAGTGATTATGTACGGCGTATGATGAACGTATGAGAATTGTGTGTTTGTAATCTAGTTGACTTATGATGTTGAGTATTAACACCCGTGAATTGAGAAACTGTGTGTTGAAAGATGTAGTGTAAATATTTGTTTTGAAATGTGTACAATGCAGTTGTACGATGCATTTAACGTGTTCTTATACAAAGGGGGTCAGATTAAGTACGATTTAAATGTCGGTGTGTATTATGATCCTCCAATAGCTGGGAAGAATGTGATACTGAAGCAAAGGTTAAGCCACTCGCAATTACTTGAATTAATTATGAGACGGTTTGGCATTGAAAGACAAGGATTTCAATTGAAAATATATTATTGTTCCCCAGAGTTGGTTGGTTCATCTATACATTATCGATGTTATAATATGGAAGATGATGAGTCCACGTAGAACGTGTTTGACAATATTGATAGAATGTCATTGTCCTCAGCTGATATTTACATTCAAATGGAGAGGATATCAAACTCCTGTGAATGTGCTGGTGATGCTGACCAGGGCACGTTCATGTCGTTTCTGAGCAATGTTCATAACTACACATTGACAACTTTCCCCACCTTCCCAACCCCGGGATATTGCCAAGGTTTAGTAGAATCTCCTATCGTTGGTGAGTCGAGTCAACCCAGATCGTATGTCCATCTCGACTGCATCCAGCTGTCCACAAGTGCTGGTGCACATGGTGGGTACCACGAAGAGTTGAACATCTTTTATGATGATTATGTTGGTGAAATTGGCAACCATGTTACTGGTTATGGTGTTGGTGGTGGTGACTGTGTTGCTGGCCAAATTGATGTTGATGATGAAGAAGGTGAAGGTAGGGAACTTGAAGCAGAAAGTGAATATGCTCAATATTTATCATCTTATTCAATTCCAGGGGATGCAGAGTGTTGATGGGACGCATCTGAGAGGTGCGTACAAGGCCACAATGCTAGTTGCAGTGGCCCATGATGCGAATGATTATGTATTTCCAATCGCCTGTGCAATAGTTGATGATGAAACTATTGAGAGCTGGAACTGGTTCATGATCAAGTTGCGACAATATGTGGTGATAATACTAGGTCCATATTTATTATATCAGACCGTCATGATGGGATCCTGAGGGCAATAGGACAAATGGATGAATGGAGAGAGCTGGCAGGATACCATCGATTTTTCTTGAGACATTTTCAGTCCAACTTCCTTACCGCGGATTCAAAGTTCAAAAATGCACATTTGACACTCAGGTTTGGCAGTTGGGCAGTGCTAGACAATAACGGAGACGGAGAGAGTACAAGGGAGAGTTGGAGAAGCTCAAACCCAAAGCTTGGGATTGGTTGAAAAAACATGATAGCAACAAATGGTGTCTCACTTTTGATGGATAACACCATTGGGGAATTCTCACAACCAATATGTCAGAGAGTTACAACAATTGCTTGAGGCGTGCAAGACATCTACCGATAACATCATGCATCAATGCCACTTTCGAAAGAACAGTTAAAATGTTTGCTCAGAGGTTAACGGAGGCAGAAAACTGGAGGTACATTTATAAATTAATGTCATTGTGGAGAGAAGATCTGAGGAGATTATATATTCTAAATTATTATCATTGTGCATGTCTGTTTTGCCAAGCAGGATTTGGAAGAAGTTTCATAAGCAAGATAGTTGGGGACAGGGACATGTTGTGAACGTGTATAGTCAGCGGTCACAGATTTATAAGGTCTTGACAAGGACCAGATATGGAAGTTTGGATGAACGGCACTATACTCTAAAATACTCGAAGAAAAATTGTAGCTGTCACGAATGGAAAATTTTCTATTTGCCATGTTCCCACCCCTTTGTTGTTTACAGGAAAAGGCATGATGATCACATAAACCTTTGTGGCATGGCATATCACACGACCACCTTCGTAACTCAGTACAGTGAGGGTTTCGCACCTGTCCGAGATCCCTCACTGTGGGAACCCGCAAACCTGAGGTTGATCCCTGACATCGAAAAGTTTCGAAATCAAAGGCGTGACCAATTTTCAAAGAGAAGGATAAAGAATCAGATGGATGAGAGACTGTCGGGTGACCGTAGAGGTGTCCATGGGCGACATTCTGCATAGGGTACTGTTTGTAGTATGGAGTGTGTACGAATGCTTTGGTTTTCTGGTTGCAACTATGTAATTCATAATATTGATGTTCAGAGTACTTTTTCATTTCTGCCACTTTTAATTCATGATCCAGTAGTATGTTTATTTATTCTCATTATTATTCTATGTTACATGTTTAAATTACAAGTTTAATTTAAGATGTATGATACAAGTTCCATTATTGTTGTCATTATGATGTTATATTCAACTGCCTGGATTGATATGAATTGTTATTTGTTGCTAATTATTTCCTGATTGAGTAGTACATGTTACACTGATTATTGATCACTCTTTCATTTTCTCCAGGGATACATCATGGTTCATCCTGGTCTGATTGATGAGTATTTGTTGTATCTTCACGTGGAGCACTATGCGCGTGCCATATACAACGGTCACTTGCAAGATTCAGCGTTGCAGGTGCGACGGTGTGACGGTGAATGTTAGAATGTTGACATCCCTAATCGGGTCCTACATTATGTACGTGCGGTCGGGTTCCAGGGCTTGCTTAATTCCGCACCAATTCACATTGATCATTCACTTATCACAGCGTTGGTGGAGCGCTGGAGACAGAGACACACACTTTCCATCTTCCGGTGGGCGAGGCTACAATCACGTTGCAGGATGTAGGTGTTCTCTAGGGTCTACCGATCGATGGTATGCCCATCATAGATGTTGACAGAAGCAAGCTTACGGCTGAATGGCAGACAATATGCACTAATTTCTTAGAAACTACACCACCGTTGCAGGCCATCACCGGGGCTCACATAAAATCCTCATGGTTGGAAACCTTGTTGCATAGTGCATTTCCGGTTGATGCAACAGAGGTACAATTTCAACAGCACGCGAGGGTTTTCCTTCTACTGTTGATTGGTGGGATGCTAATGTTCTACTGTTGATTGGTGGGATGCTAATGTCTGACACGTCAGAGTACCGGATCCCACATAACTATCTAACGATATTGATGGACTTAGGTACGGCACGACAATACAGTTGGGGGAGTGCAATTTTAGCATACTTGTACATGTGCTTATGTGATGCTGCAATACCGAGTGCGAAAAACATTTCAGGGCCCCTTGTCCTACTATAGGTATCCTTGCTGGTAAAACCCATCAGTAAGTCACATATTCATATGCAAACCTAAGATTAAATTTTCATATCTCGTATTCCTTCACAATTGTGAGTGTGGGAGCGAATACCGAGCATCTGTCCTGCAGGCCGATTTCTCATGACGGACAGCATGAATGCTCTGGGATTCAGGTTTGTATCTAAGTATGTAAAAATGCAATAACTAAACCCTTTTCCTTAGTAATAATAACTAACATTTTATAGTCGTTTCTTCGTAGGTGAAGGGCCCGGTATGACTTATCGTGATCACCCATGCATGTGCTAAAAGTGTACCACGATCAGCTGACATCTCTCCACGACAGTCAGGTATTACATACTTAGGTTTCTTGAATTCCACGGGGAAAAAATTAATTTCTATTCCATGACTGGAGATTTTCTGCAACATTTAATTTAGTTTCTTGTACTTTTATGTCAGTTTATTTGGCAGTCATACACTGAAAATTTCATGCAACATCTCCCGCCAGATTGTACGGCTGGTCACAACAACTGGTTGTTGATGGTCAACCTTATTTGTTGGCACATCGTCGAGGGTCATCACGTGCATCGTGTACTCAAAAAGTTTGGCTACATCCAAGAAATACCCATGCAGTTGGTGAGTAAGGAAGAACATCAATTGCTTCATTCCTGAGACCGTCGGGGGAGGTTGAATTTGGATTGGCAAATTGTACTGAGCACACATATTCATGTGTGGGAACAACGATCACAACACCAAGCCCCGATCTTTGGATTATAAGATCTGTATACACCTGATCAAGAGTATATGGAGTGGTATCTTTGCAAAACAGTTACCATGATTGATCGTCCAGGAAAGCGACCAGCAGTTCCAGGAGGGTTTCATGGAGATGCAGCAACTTCAGAGTACCTAGTATTTATTAGTATCACTCTATTACATGTAATTAATACATACAATTTCTTCATTTCAGTCTAACATGTTTATCTCGATCACGCAGATGCAGGCTATGTGCAGGATGCGCCACAAGTCCGACGTTAATTTGGACAGATGTTCCCCACCTTATGCAGACATTATTAGAGAGTTACATGAGGAAGCGGTAACTTCTCTGGAATATGTGCATCAACCCTCCAGAATGCAGTATTATCAGCCACATGCACATCAGCCCATCGAGGGACCGCCCTCTGGTGTCAGATACGATGACATCAGAAGCCACCGTACAGCTCCTCCTGGCCAGCAGGGTGGTCACCGACAACGCCATACAGATCTTACTGCATGCATTGCTTCTTCTGAAGCCGGACCTTCACATGCTAGTCTAGCCCACGGAGGACCAACATATGGTGGACCCTCACACTCCATCACTTCTCCGCCCAAGTGTACTGCATACCTTACTCTGTCTACTAGTCATGCGCATATATCTCCAACTGCTCAATTTGATATTACAAGCGTTGCTCACGTGAGACATCATTATGATGATGAAGAAGTAGAGGATATGGAGGAGAATTCAACTGAGGGTCTTCAGGATGACGACTTACCAGTATCTACGATGTGGTTGTCCCTCGGCGCACGTCCAGCACGATACGCCCGCCCCCGTGTGGAACAGGTGGAACACGTTGCAGAGAGCCATATTAGTACCTTTGTCGAATATTGTGTTACTAACATTTGTATCAATATTAATTACTTGCAAGGTAATAATATTTTCAACAAAATTTAAATTTGTGACACATTCCCATATTACTATCTCTCTTCTATTCTATAAAAATAATAATTCAGGGTAATTCAACAAATACTAATAAACCGAAATTTCAGGACACATTCAATTCACTAATAACATAATGATTTATTTCTTCCAATACGCCTGTGCACTTATTTGGCTAAATTGGTACAATCTTTTTTCCCAATTTAACCTTACTTTAAAAAAATTGAAAATGAAGAGATAGCGAATTAGCCTTACTCCCAATAGCTGAATGTTTTCCCAATTCAGCGTATGCACCCTCTCCTTCTTTTAAAAATGAATATTGAACAAAAATTAATTCAGCTCTTTAAATTTTGAAAAAAATTAAAATTAAATAGAGGGCGCATTCGCTGAATTGGCCCCTCCTTCTTTTAAAAATGAATATTGACCAAAAAATAATTCAGCTGTTTAAATTTCGAATAAAATTAAAATTATTTCAGAAATTGCAATTTCGAAAAATAAATAAATTTTAATAGATGACGCATTCCCTGAATGCGCCCTCACCTTCTTTTACACCAAAAATTAAGACTTAAACCTTTTCTCATATATATATATATATATATATATATATATATATTAGAGGGAGCATTTAGTGAATGCGCCCTCCCCATTGATTTCCAGTTTTACGTCAAACCCCATTTACATCCAGTTCCAAGTCAACTGGCCCCCAACAAGAAAGAACTCCTTGGTTTGCCTAGTCATTGAACTGCTCCCAATACGCCGACAGTGTCTCTTCTGGCTTTTTCCTGATAGCCAGCAGCTCGCACCTTGTCTTTTGAAATTTCTTCCTGCGCATGAAATGAGTCAGGAATTTCTGCTCCAGCTGACTGAAGCTGTCGATTTTCCCATCTTCTAGGTTCATGAACTGCACCCTAGCCGCTGCTGTCAGGGTGGTTGAATTTTTTTTGCACCGTATGGCCTGCGATATCGTGAAGGTGGCCATGTTGGTGCAAAATGTGTGCAAATGATCCTCCGGATCAGCCTTGCCATTATACTGCCCCAGGTTCATTGGTATTTTCAGCTTTAGATCAGCCGTTAATAGCTGTATCCGCCTACTGAATGGCGAGCCCCTGCTCTCCTTACTCGAGCCTTTTTTTTTGTGGGGTCTTGCCATCGACCTGCTCTTTACCCCTTTGGAGTGGTACATAACCTTCTCTCTATTTGTGTTCTGTTGCAGTCTCTCCACCTCCGGCATATTCCTTTCTTCCAGAGGTGGTTGTACTTTTCTCATTTCTTGCTCTACTCCGAGCTGTCTGTGACCCCCACTCCCCTCGACTAGGCACTTAATTGTCACCCTCTTGCTCTGGGAAGAGCTCAGTTTGCTGCAGATCGTGTCCTCTTCGCTACGCCTTGCCGTTTTTCTTGTTTTCCATTTATTTCAACCTCCTCATCATCTCCTTCTTAGATGCCTCGATCGTTTAGAGGACCTCCGAGTTGTTCATAACCTCTGCTACATGCGAACCTAATATCTCTCCCTCGTTAGCGTCAGCGTTGGGGAAGACTCCTCCTCATGCGTCATGTCTTCCGTTACCACCTGGTTGAACATGCTTCCCGGTATTCGTGCCTCTATTTTCTCCAAGTTGCATGGATGCTAAAAGATGATTTGATCCCCACAGATGGGGCCTATGTTAATACCAGAATTTGTAGTATGCTTGTAAACTATCCACACCAGTCCATTGTGCACCTGAACCTACAAGACAGGCAGGTTGAGGTCAGACAGGCAGTCGCATGACCGTGCTTGCTCAGACGTTCCAGTTAGCCGTTATTGTCATGTAGAAGCGTATCTAGGTGAATAGTGATTTGACAATAAATCTTACCTTTCTTTCTGAATATTCTTCTCGTTATATGGGTTTGGTGGCTAATGGGACTGAAGTTGTCCCATCAGACTCATCAAACACCCTTCTTGTTTGCTCCTCCGCATTGGATCGATTTGCTTTCTTGGCTTATTCTTCTTGTCAATGGACCGTCAGACATATTCGTTATCAAATATAGAATGTATTATAGTGAAATGGAGGGCGTGAAATAACTATGAACTATATAAAAATGCATTGCCAAACAGCCGAGAACTATTCTGGCTGGCAAACTAGTAAAATCTCACCAAATTAAACAAACCAAGAACACCGTTGTTTGAGATTTCAATGAATATGAACCGAACCAAAATACATTGTAGCCTTTAGTATTTGATGAAGTCAATCCCAAGTTAATGAGTCGTAATAACTTATTAATGTAAGGTTACCAAAACTTAGACCATCCCACGCGGAAGAAAAAGACACGGTTGACCATACTAAACCCTTCAAAACCCATTTCTGAAACGAAGAAAGATTCCCACCACCAAAACACCAACATTGCTCAAATGTTGCCTCCAGGGGCGGAGACAGGCGGGGCTAGGGGGACTTCAGCCCCGCCGAGTTAAAATTTACGAAAAATTTTAGGGTGAATTTTTTTTAAAAAAAATTTCCAGCCCCCTATAATACAAAGAAAAATTAGAGATTTTTTTCTTTGTACATCAGCCCCGCCACAAATGCTTTCTGGCTCCGCCCCTGGTTCTGGTTGCCTCGTCAACTTCTTCCTCAACTCTTCCTGCTCTTCTTGCCTCTTCTGTTTCTCCCCGCCGCGCATTTCGATTTATCCGCCGACAGAACCGCCCTAATCCGCCTTCAAGCCGCCGTGGGCGGCCGAACGCGCGGATGGAAAACCAACTCTCCCTCTCCCTGCACATGGGAAGGCGTGGCATGCAACTCCATCATCGATTGCGTTGTCTCCCATCGCCTGCCCGGAGACGGCCTCTCCGGCCAGACACCGGAGAACACCATCGGAAGATTGATGGAACTCCGGAACCTCAGTCTTCGGCGTTACTCGCTGTCCGGGAGCATACCTTCTGACCTGGGCTCATGTGTCAATCTAGAGTACCTTTATCTACAAGAAAATCGATTCTCAGACTGAATTCCTAACGATTTTTTCATGTTAAGGAATCTTTTTGGCCTGAATCTTTCAAATAATAATTTTTCTGGAGATATATCGGTAGGTTTTAACAACCTCACGAGTTTGAGAGCTTTGCATTTGCAAAACAACCGATTCACCGGGTCTCTCCCCGAGTT
>JAULKM010015639.1:0-14512 GCA_032355605.1 Rubia tinctorum
GACCTTTTCAGGCAGTACAGAGGCTTGACTTGAACCTGTTGCAAGATTCTGACTCTCAGACATACTTGTATTACCACTACCTGGGATAGGCTTTTCCACATCACAGTTTAGTCCCTGATTTGATTGAACTGATAGTTTATTTTCTCCAGAATCAGGCCTTTCTCTTACAGAGTTCAGTTTTTCCTGCACGATTCCTGGCTCTTTCTTCACTAAAGCAGGGGAAACAATTTTTCCATCATTAGATCGAGACGAGGTAGACTCATCACGAGGGCTCTGTCTCTGCTGCATCTCTCAAATGGCTTCAACAAAATTTGAAGGGAGAGCACCACTATCTGAATGCTACGCACTCTCAAAGTCGACCAATACTCCTCGGGTGTTTGATGATTCTTTTTCACAGCACCTTTCTGTTGGCAGGGTCTATATATTTCACCTCAAGGTGAAAATCTAAGAGAATATATCATCAACCAAACCTTCTACTTGTATTATGAACAACTTTCTCCTCCTACTGGGTAAATTTCTTGACTAGATGATTATCTCCGAAGTGAATAATCTGTATAATTAAGGAAGCGGAAAAAATTACAATGAACCGCAAACATTGTAAACAGCAATCCATTGCAAGTTATAATATCTAATGAATCTTACCATCCCACACTGATACATAAAGAAGATCACAATTCAGCTATCTTGAACATCAAAATACTAAAAATCTACCAATGTTTGACAGTGATTGCAAACAAGCAAAACATCACACTTGGTGTATTATAACTGATAATGTGCTCTTCATGACGCAGAAAGAAATGCTTAAAGGCCAAGCAAATTCTTCATAAAAAATGGAATGTGCCTAGAACTTGAATGCTTTTTCATAAGATTTGGCTTGTATATTACAGATTCTGTAAAAAAAAATCACAAACACAAACTCCTGCTAATAGTAAGAGAATAGTCAATTATAGCGTCAAGATATTCAACATTTCAATCTACAAAGAGGCCAAATTTTGACTAGCCACACACAATACCCAACATCATCCTCTACCATCTTCCCAACTCCAACACAATAACCAAAGCAAATGCAGGACATATAAAATCAAATAATAGTCAACCATTCTTATCATTTGCATATCCTACAACCATTATTAACAAGCATGCCTCTCACTACTACAATTTCCATTTTTCCATCCTAAAGCACCACTTATGCTTGCTATAAAATCACAAACCAGTACAAACAAAAGCTTAGCAGCAAACAAAAGGACATAAAAATCTCCAAAACAACAACCAGAGCACGGAACTTTCCAGAACAAGATCACTAAAATTCAAAAACCCTACAAAGCCCTGCTTCACTCTCTACATATTACAGAGAGAGAAAACAAACCCAGAAAAAAAAATCAAACCTTTTCACACCTGAATGTTCGCCAGGTGCGCTCGTTCTGTAGGAGTACCGCGAGAACCACCGGCTGATACTGGCCGGAAAAGGACACTAAAATTTCCGATTAAATTATCCTTAAAAGGAGAGAAAGCTAGGAAAATAACGGCGAAAGAAGAAACACAACAGGTGATGAGAGATTAGAAGAACAGAAGAAAGAATCGAAGAAAAAGCAAACGGAAGGGAATTGGAGGAAGGGGATGGAGGGAGAGAGAGAGGTGAGCTCTGAGCGTTATAGGAAAGAGTTTTAGTCAAAAGGGTAGTAGTTGACTAGACTTGGTTTAACAACGAGCTCTCCCTGATTATTCATCACCCTTCTTTAATTCATGGGGCGATGATGATTAGTCATTGCCTAAAAACTTCTTCCTCCATATCCACCCTATTTACATAGTCCACTACTCCTCCGTTTTTTTAACAATGACACACCTTTTAATTTGGGATGTTTCTTTAACAATGACACATGCTAATTATAGCAAGTTTAAGGTTTTTACATCCACTTATTTTGCTTTTTCTTCTTTCAATTCAATTTCATCCACTCATTTACCATCTCCTAAATTCTAACACTCAAAATGAGGTGATATTGTTAAAGAAACGGAGGGAGTACTAGATTGACTTCCTAAAATTGATCATAATTATTTTTTACTATAAATATCTTTATTTACATATATTTAAATAAGATAAAAAATTAATATTTTAAAAATAAATGTTGACACAATTCTAACAAAAAATCCCACATAATGATATATTATCTTATATACTACTTGAATTCTACTTTTTAAATTAACTAATTTTGATCAAATGAATAATTACTTGTGCAAATAGATATAGGATAGAGGGAGTAATGCTCTCCCTGTCATCCATAGAGCATCCACTATGGTAGTGGATTTAAAGAGCACTTGTTAAGTGACACCACATGAATTTTGATAAAAAAATATATAAGAGCTAACTATCAACAATGGATCTCATTAAATAATCACTTCTTAGAGCATCCACAATGGTAGTGGACTTAAGGAGCCCTTCTTAACTGTCACATCATGAATTTTGATAAAAATAAACTACCAACAATGGTAGTGGATCTAAAGAGCACTTCTTAGACACTTATTTTTAATTTTAAATTATAATTAATTAAAAATATAGAAACAAACCATGTTAAATGACATTCATTGATTGGTTGGTATTTGCACAAAAAAAGAGGTACTAACTCGTTAACTAAGAAGCAACTCCTTATGAAGGGGTGATCCTTAAAATCCACAATGGTACTTTTTAAATAAGGAGTGCTCCTTATTAAGAAAAGTAGGTTTAATGAGCTACCATTGTGGATGCTCTTAGAGCAAGTCCAACAGGTTCTCTAAAAATTTATTTAAAATGGAGATTCAAAACTCATATTCTCTATATTTTTTCGCTCCAACTCCAACAGATTCTCCATTTTACAGATTTTACATTTATTGCACAAATTGATTTATTTTATAATTTAAACCAAACCTTTATATTTACTGGAAGAAAAGTTTTTAAAATGGCTAATTTTATAACTTCGTTTTAAAAGATAATAAAATATCTTATAACTATTTATTTATTTTAATCAATTTTAACTAATGACTATCAAATTCATAAAACTGATCAGATTAGACTAATGCAAAGTTTTTAGTGCAACCAAAATAAAGTAACCTATTAAGAATCTAAATATATATATAAGTAAAATTTCAAAATATTTATTTTAATTTTTCATTATTTTTCATTAAGTCAATAAAGAAGACTATAACTAATTTCTTGATATCATATTCATGTCATGATTCATATTAATTATTATTTTTTATTCATAAGTTAAAAATACCATTATTTTTTTGATTTTTTTAAAAATACCATCAATCAAATGTAAAAAAAACAAACTTGTTAGAATACCACATATATTTTTTGAGAGTCAAATTTTTTTAAATTTTAACTCAAATATCATTGATATATCAATGGATTATATTATTATACATAAATTTAAAATTTTGATAGAAAGTATATTATTATTAATTATTAGTTTTTTATAATATTTATTTTTATGTAATCAAAATATTAATCGATTGAACATCGTGAAAAATGTGACATTTCTAGTAAGTTGTGGAAAGTACAAGAGTTTAAATTTAGAATTTCTTACCATGTGGGAAATATTTGTATTAATTTAAGCGGTTAAATGAATGATTGCATTGATGATAACATTTTCCAAATTTTATTTTTTCTCTCTACCAATATAGAGAACCAAATTTTAATTTCAAGAAAATCTCTATTTTGGAGAATCTGTTGGAGCAAAAAAGTTGTCCAAAATCTCTAAAAACAATGAAAATCTCTATTATGGAGAATCTGTTGGACTTGCTCTTAGACACTTTTTTTCATTTTATATTATAATTAATTGAATATACAAAAGTAAGTGTCAATTATTGATTCGTTGACAATGCACAAATAAAGATGTACAAACTTCTTAAGTAAGGAGCAACTCCTTATTAAAGAGTGGTTTTTAAAACTCCACAATAATTCTCTTTAAATAAGCAGTGCTCCTTATTAGGAAAAAAATTGGGTTAAGGAGTTAGGTTTGTGGATATATGCACTTCAATTTAACTTTACTCAAATAAGTAGATTATGAATTGTTGTTATTAACATTAATTTTGATTTATTAACATTAGTTTTGATTTATAAAATTCGTTTCAGTTTTATTCAAATCAGTTTATTTCGATAGAAACCATATTATGTAAAGAACAAGACATTGGTTACTAGCGCGCTGCTTATTTTGATTTGTTCAGCTGAAATGTTTCATTTATGGTAAAAAAAATTGAACCATTTCCATCCACTCATTATTATTTCTCTTTTTTATATTCATTTTCCACAGATTAATGTCTCTCAGCTATCATGGTGCTCATTTTTCAAGTGACCAATCAAAATTTATTAAGGACTTATAAATTTCTTTCTCCTCCCTCTCAAACTCAGACCTCGACCAATAATTTGTTTTCCCCTTGGAAGATGGAATTTATTGAATGAGTTTAGATTTCGTTTTGCTTCTGAGTTTGTTTTTTCATGCATGGAGTTTTTCCCTCGATTAATGAGTGTGGAGATTCTCCCCTTAATATGTGTGATGTCTCTTCCATCTTACACATACGGGGAAGTTCATCCCTCGTGGTGTTTGTTATCAATTACTTTACTCATGATTCAGATCGGCTAATGTCCATGCTCTAAATATGATTCTGATCACAACCCTATGCTTGAAATCAAATGGTGTTACAAGTTTAGCAGATGCTTATTTGGAATAGAGATATTTATATGTGAGACGTCCCTTTCTGCGAAACAAATATATTATTTTTAGTGAAGGAAGTTATTGTCCCCGGGGTGGCACTATAATTTTGACTCTCTAAGTCGTAATAGTAGATACGATCAATTTAGTTGACATGTAATTTTAAAATATCTTTGCATTAGTTAATTAGATTGGAATCAAATATGCTTATTGTAATTATCTATTTCCATTTTCTAAAATTTCTATGGATGTTTTTATATAAAAAAAAATTACATAGCTTTCAACAGGGGCAAAGGCAGAAAATATGTATGGCGGGGGTTGATTCATTGCAGAAGGAGAATTCTGAGGCAGGAAGGAAAACCCCCATGGTCCTGCAAAATGGCTGTATGGGAAGCAATTTCTCTAATCAACAGATATCACATCATAATACAACACATCCCAAGAGAAGGAAATGGAGTGGCTCATTGTTTGGCAGCCTTAACCGGGAATATTCAACAACAGGAGCTCTCAGGAATAACTTCAATCCGGCATGCAATCACAAGTGATCGACTCAACCTACCGAATCTGAGAATGGCAATGGAAACATGAAGGAAGAACAGATCTGCGGGACAACAACATGCAAGAATTCGTATACTGCCTTCTATTGGAAGGGCTTAATGTCCTCTGGCTTGGAAAACTAATAACACAAGGGGTGGAGTTAGTTTTCACAAGAATCATGTACACTAAACTCTACCGATCGGCTATACTTTAGACCAGTTTACATCGTGTATGCTTCTACGTTTCAACGTTTTGTTTTTTTTGTTTTTTTGGAGTGATCAAGAACACATCTTGATCCTTTTGTATTAAACTGGTTTTTGATGGGATTGGGTGGCCAATAAATACCCCCGCTTTAGCGGTTTCTTTTTTTTTAAAAGTATGGTGGGGTTGATATGTAAAAGAAAAAAATTCCCCAATTTTTCTTAATATTAGAGGGGCTGAAATTTTAAAAAAAATATTTACTCCGTATTCCCCATAAATTTCATCTTAGCAGGGGTTGAAACCCCCTCCAACCCCTACCTAACTCTGCCATTGGTGTTCAAGAAAGACATGCCATTTTCAGCAAAACAAGGGGAGTAAGATGGGAAGAAAGACGAGAAAAGAAACAAAAAAACTCCGCATCTCTAAAAAAAAATACTCCTTTCGTCCCATGAGTATTGACATTTACTTTTTCACAGTTTTCAATGATCATATTTTATCGGCAATATATCTAATTACATACAATAATTCCACACAAAAAAATGATATTTAGAAAATAGATGTTAAGATGAATCTAACAATATCTCACAAAATATCTTTATTATAAATGTATTAATTTATATTTATGATCAAAGTTTATCAAGTTTGACTTGAAAAAAGTAAATATGCAAATACTCGCGTGACGGAGGGAGTAAAAGATAACATGGGCAAGTGGTAAAACTACTTTAAGGTTTAGTCAATGTGCATAGGCAAGGGTGTTAAAAAATACCTGCTCAAAATAGTTAGTCCATCAATCCAGTGATCTGCATAAGATAATCGAGTATTTTTTAAATAAAATTCTTACTTTTATCACGTCGGGTATCTTATCCACTAAAAAATTAACGAATCCATTTTAAGGAACCCAAAAGAAGAATAGGTTAATTTTTATGGAACCTAATAAAATGTCGATTGGATTTTCTCCTCATCTTCTTCTCTCTACCCTCTCTTGGTCCGACTCAAATTCAAATCAACTAGTATGGGAAGATATATGATAGTTTTAAAATACATATTTGTGAGTTAGATAGCATATATATAGGATTGTAATTTGTTGACAAAACAAACAATAATTTGTTATTTATATGTGAAGGGCATCTTTAAAATTTGCCAATAAAATAAGTTAGATAGGTGTAATTATTCTTGTCAAAATGCAGCTCATTCATGATAAACTCATCCATCTTCTCCTCTTATTAAAGGATAGCTCAACCAAGTTTGGGTAATGGAGTTTGGTGAAAAAAAATTAACTGATTAGCTATCTTTTCCCTCTTACTGTCAGTAACATGGTGGCTTCATCTACTAGATTAGTTGGGGATTATATGTCGCACTATTTAATGTTTAATATTCATAAAGAAACTCTAATTTAGCCACATCTTTACATTTGGAAGGAAAAAATTAAACACTTTTACTCCAATGATATGCTAATTTTGGACGTTTGATTCGGAGGATGAATAGTATTCGCTATTTTTTGTGGGCTTTGTAACATCATGAAAGGAGTTTTTTCCTTCTCTTTTGGGGTTTTGCTTCTCTTCTTTCATTTCATGTTTCATTTATTTCCTTTTCCATTTCATTTCATTGTTTTTTTTTTTGACAACTTTTCATTTCATTGTTTGTTTCTCATGTTTTATCTTATTTACTCTCTCTGTCCCAATTAAAACTTCCTACTTTCATTTTTGATTTGCCTCAGTCAAAACTTTATATTTTGAAATCTTTCAAATTTGGCCAAAAATTTCAATCCAAAGTATTCATTTTGTCCCTGTTAAAAAGTTTATTTTACTAAAACACACAAAATAATTTGACCAGATGTTAAATTGACTTCCTAATTTGCCCTTATTAGCTACCCAGATTACTCTAACTCCAACCACCCTAGACCCAAATTAATTTCATCCCCCACCCACTACCACCTCACCATAATTTGAAAAACATTGTCATTACTCAATACCCGCCCACCATCATCAGCTTATGGGAATCAATCCTTTTGAATTACTCATGATTTATTATCCTGACAACTCCCATTTCTCCTAAGAAATCACTGTCGCTTCATCTCTTTCTCCACATTTGTCCCTTACCTTATTCATGCAACTGGAAACGCTAATCCAAAATTCACCCTTGTTAATGGAAAAATACGGCCGTGATGACGAGACATAATCACCTGATATGCCTTTCATCTTCTCCGAGGCACTTGATTGTGTTGCGAGCATAACGTTTGGCCGCTAAATTTTACAAATTCCCAAATATATTCGCCACACGATGCCATATATTTGATGTTTACAACTCTCTCATACATTAGGCCATGAGTTCCTGATACCTACGATCCCTTCTTTGAGCGGCTGGCTGGCGTTTTGACCGGCAACATCCTTGGGTTATCGTTGACCGTTGGTCATCCCGACGCACCACTTTTTTCCATATGGTCGTGTGAAGGGTAAGATGATAGTTATTTTCCACATACATGGGAGGGCAAAATCGATGTTATGGAGACGTTGTCAGCGGCGCATGATGGTGCTGATGTAGGAAACCACACACTTAATAAGGTGGTATCCTCAACCTCCGAGTTATATTTTTTACTTTAAAACACTCGATATCATATATGGACGTATAAATAGAGGATTGCAAAAATATTTTTTTTATTTTAAATTAAAGTGATATTAAAATAGCACAAGATCTTGTTTCAAACCGTCTAATTGTTAGACATGGTCAATATGTAAGTAATACTTCCACCATCTCAGAGAAAACTTCCTAATTATCAACTATCTCGGACCATATTTAACCACAGATAACTTTAGCCATATATAAATGGTGTATACAAATTTGAGATTTAAAAAATAGATGTTGTACAGAATCTAACAATATCTTACATGACAATGTTATTAACTATATACTAATTGAAATATATGGTCAAACATGACTTGATAAAGTTGACAAAAAAATAAGAAGTTTTCTCTGGGATGGAGGAAGTAGAAGTTATAATTAAGATGAGTTTTTTTTCTTCAATTTTTTAAAAAAAGAAAGAAACTGAGGGGACCTTGCTTTCAATTATCTTAGACTATAAAACTTTTTTTTTGAAAAGTAAAAGGATCATTTCATGCTACTGGATATGTCTTGTATTGTTTGATAAGAGAAGGTTTGAGGAGAATCCCATACAGTATTGAGCGACTCGTTTGACTTTGCAAAACTAGTAAGCGAGTGAGCGAGAATATTTCTATCACGGGGTATCAAAAGAGTGGATCAACTCCTGATTCCTCCAACATATACTGTATCTGAATGACTGTATCTGCACATGAGAGGGATAACACCATTTTGCCTCTAAACCTACGTATAACTTAGAGCGCATCTTCGAGTATACATGCACTTTCCTCATGCACTTCAATTTCCATACAAACAACTTTCACCAAAGCAAGGGTCTCCGCCAATGTCGCATCCACTACAAATGGTTTCTTCATTGCCGCCGCTCATCAAAAATTTCCTTCAGCATCCAGGTGCAGAATCCCAAGTCCAAAGGCTTCATCAGTGGTACCTGCATCAAACATGATTTTACTTCTACCTTCAGGTGGGTGCAGCAGGGCATGTGGGTGAAGCTCGTATGAGAGTCGCTTTAGCCATTAGTTCAAGTTCTTAAAGCTCCTCGGGTTTGCCAACACTCCCGCCACCAGAAAGTCTGGTGATAGGGCCTTGTCTTTGAAAAGTTTTTTTATTTCAATAGAACCACAAAGCATCACACAAAATTATGATCAGTTCAGTTTTCTCTTCCTGGCATGTCACGATCAAATTTTGGAGCCAAAACTCTCCACAAATCCTTCATCCCATCTTGATTGTTTCATGTAGCGCAAGAATTTTCCAAGCCTCCTCCGCATATTCAAATTCAAAAAATGTAAGACTTGCAGGTCGATTTCTCATCACCACAATGCACGCATGTCATTCCCATCGTTCTTTTCTACAGATTCTCGTAGCGGGTCAGTGCTGATTCTCCAAGCCAAATGTTTGGCTCTGCAAAATATGAAGTCTCCATAATGTAGTCCATAGTAGCCTCTCTAGATTTGCAAAAGGAGCATGGTGATATAGGTATGATCTTGGCGACTCCACTAGAGTGTGGTATGCCAATTTAACTGAATAATTCCTTGTACTTGTATGGTGCCAACACCATCGATTTGCATCAAAAACTTGGGGGAGCTGCATGTTCCAAATAATACCCACATTGTTTGGATGAAAATGCTCAGCCAGAATATCTCCTCGCCACCAGTGCGTATATTTGCCAATCAAGTCCTCGACTTTAGACAATATTGCAGGGATAGCTTCTACACTCTTATTAAAGAAGTCATTTGATCCTAGTATCCATAACTCATGGTATATGCTAGTCTGAGCCTCCGATTCGAATATGTTTATGGAAACCAAGCCAGAGTACATCAATTCCCTTCATTGTACTCCTCCGAGACCAAGAAGGTCGATGTCCAAATACAGCTACAAATATGTTGAAATTTGTAAAAATATATGTCCTTGAACACTCGACTTACAAGGGCATTTGGGTGTATAATAAATCTCCATGCTTGATTCCCCAAGAGTGTTAAGTTGGCCGCCTTTAGATTCCTGAAGCCTAACCCCCTGTTGTTCTTCGCTCGGGTCAACTTCTGCCAAGAGAGCCAGTGGATTTTCCACCTACATGTCGTGGTGCCACCCCACCAAAACATACTCATTATACATGTGATGTCATATATGATGGTTTCTTGGATAATAAAGCAGCTCATTGCATAGATTGGGATAGTTTGCAGAATTGACTTTAAAACAAATACTTTTAAACTATTAAACTAATTTAGCTGAATTTCCCAATCATTTCCTCTCCCATTTCTCCTATCTTACGACCGATCTCTCTAGGCTCACTCTACATGTTCTCTCTCTATTCTCTCCTCTCTCTAATTTGTGCACAATTTTTTCCCAATTATACATGTCTGCAGACAATTCTCTTTCTTGGTACGTTTATTTTAGTTTTTATTTTAATTTTAGATGTTGTAACCCTAGTTTTTTTGTATTATTCAATCAATCAATTTTAAAGATGCCTGTGGTGTTTGTGTTACGAAATCCAGTTCCTAATGCCTCGTAGATCATCTAACGGTATTTTTTCAAAATCTAATCTACTATTTTTTCTAGTATTTCTGCAGTTTTTTCTGAAATTTCATGGTTGTGAATGATGTTTCCTGCATGCATTATTATTGATTTTTTTACTTGTGTATATCAATTTTGTCGATGTTTATACTTTTTAGATGATGTTTACGATGATTTTTTTGTTGAATTTCATTTTATTGTTCAGATCATAATTGTTTAATAGAGTTTTGGAGATTTCATATTTTTATAATATTTTGTATTTATTATAATTGATTATGTTTTGTTCATTTCAATTGATGTAATTCCATGTAGAATATTTGAAAGTTTTTTATTTAATATACGTTTTTTAGTTTTTCTGAAGTTTCATCGTTGTGAATGACGTTTATTGCAGTTAATGATATTTTGCACATTTTCATTGATGTTTTATGCGTGTATCGATTTTGTTGATGTTTATATTTTCCAGTTGATATTTTTGTAGTTTGCTAAAGTTTTAGTTTCAATTGATGTCTACATTTAATTTGCTGGACTTATTTCAGTTGATATTTATATTATTATCATTTTTGTTGATATTTATGTATTTTTTAGCTGATGTTTGGATGTAGTTTGTTGCGTTTTAATTTCAACCTTAGTATATTTGATATTAGTTTATTTTTGTATTGTTACTTTTAATGTTTTGTACATTTTAGTTAATGCTTATGTGTCTATTATCACTTTTGTTGATTTTATGCATTTTAGGGTTGATGTTTTGATTTTTATGCATAATTTGTGCATTTTCAGCTGTGTTTATTAACACTTTTGTTAATGTTTATGCATTGTTATATTTCTAGTAGTTTTGTTAGTTTTTGTACTTTTTTTCCAGTTAATGTTTAAGTGTACATATCAGTTTTATTGATATTTATATGTATTCAGTTGATGTTACTTTTCTTTTTATCAAGTTTAGATATGTTTGATATTTTCAATTTTATGTTGATACTTATTTTTCTATATTTCAGTTTTTTTAGGGAAGAAGAAGATGATAAAATGATAATGACTATGTTTCATATTCTTCTCATTAATTTAACACTATAGGGATATGTCAAGTTTATGTTGATGGATGAGCGGTGAAATTGGATCAAATTCAAAGAATAATGGAAGTCAGCGAAAAAGGACCGTCTTGGTTGATATTAATGTTTTTAGAAGACTTTTTTTACAGTCCTTGTTAGGATTTAGAATGATTGAATGTTTTGACCATCATTTTTTGTGTTTTACTGTGATTGTTGTTGATATTTAACTTATGAAATATTTTTAAGATGAATTACATCAATGGAATATATTTATGATGCACCATGATCAATATATTCTGATCATTCCTTGTAATTCAGGAAAAACACAGCAGAAACAGAATCATTTGCATCAAGAACCAAAGAAAATCATCAACTAAACACACCAACTAATATTCATCAAAACAACCTTATCTAAGAAAATTAAACAATTCCTATCAGTTTTACACTAATGTACATTAACCTATTAGTGTTTTGTTGGGTTCAAAAGCAAGAGAAACTGAAACTGACTGCAAGAGAGGAAGAAGGGAACATCAACTCAGATTCCATAACTATAGAAACTGATTGCAAACTTGCAATTCAGGCTATAATGGATCCTGAAAATGGTCCCTGGAAGGCGTGTCACACTCTATTGCAATTTAACTCTTCCTACTCTAATTTTTCTTTTTGTTGCAGGAAAGCTAACCAACTGGAGGATCTTCTATTCAAGAGATGTAGAATAAATAAAATTGAAGGTTATCTCACAGTTCAAGACTTGAATAAAAAAGAGAGAGGTCATCTCAATCTTGACAAGATTGGCTTACCAAATAAATGGGTTTATGATTGTAATGGAGGGTGAATTTGTGCCTGAAGGTTAAATCTTTTAAAGATCCTCCAGTGAGCCAAATGCCACATCACATATGATTTTGTTTGAGAATACTAATTATGAGGTCCAATCAAGATATCGATCGATACAGGGAGTGGAGTTCGTTATACTTGATCTTTCCAAAACACACTATAATAAGGATTCTATACTTGGCTCTTAAAGCTTGAAGCTAGGGCATCATACTACCTCCTGAAGCCTAGAAATCAATCAATCCAAAGGTAGAATGACAAAATGATTTCTCTCTCTTCTCTCTCTCTGATCTAAAAACTCTCTCGTCTTCACCCCCCTACAACCGCCGTTAACGGCTATTTTACACCGGCTAGTAATCGGAATTCCAACACCCACTCTCAGACATGGCGGCTCCGCCACAAGGCGAGAGCCTGCCCACTTACCTTCAAACACTACTACAACCCAAGAATCCATCCAATCACTCCTCTTCAATCCCCAGCTCAATCAACCTTCATCCCCTCCTCCAATTCAAAGGGGAAACAGCTTGTATCTTTCCACAAGCTGAAATCGATGAAATTGCAATCCCTTTCAACCACGCCTTAATCGAAAAGTTTTCTAGGGGAAGACCAACACTGGAGGTTATCAGAAAGGCAATATTGAAGATAGGTCTCCAGGCGGATTTCCAAGTTGCGGTGATGGATTCAAGACATGTCAGACTTACCTTCAACCAGGAAAGAGACAGACCGAAAATTTAAGGCAAACCGATATGGTATCACGGTACTTTTTCTATGTGTGTGCTTAAGTGGTATGTGGATTTTGATCTAGATGAGGAACCGCCGTTCGTCCCAATCTGGTTTAACATTGAGGAACCCCCACTCAAGGAGATTGGTAATTCTATTGGCAAGTTCATTCATGTTGATTCTCCGGCCAGGAATATTACTAGGCCATCTATTATTAGAATGTGTGTTGAGTTCGACCTAAGAATTCCATTGCCCAATGGAATTAGACTGGGATCAATTGCCAAAAACAAATGGTACAACATTGTCTATGAATCCCGCATTCATACTGTTTTACCTGTCTTAAGCTTGGTCACACTGATGCTAGATGCAGAAGAAATGCTGGGGTTAGTAAACCGAGTACTGATCTTACCGATATGTCTACACCTATAGAACAACTTGTGCCGGTGCTAAAGAACCAAAAAGCCTCTACCAATAACTTAGAAGGTGAGCCTGAAAACACTCAAAAATTTGTATCACCTGCTAGGGATACTCCCATACCAACAAGACACAGGATACAGAGACAACCTGTGGAAGTGTGGAAGAAAAGAGCTTCACTCAACACTACAAGTTGTTCTGGCCTTAAACCCTTGATAAAAGAAATAGACTGGAGGAGTCAATCGACAGTTCAATTCCAAGATGTTGTTTTGGATGCTGCACCAGAAGATCTTCAGCTTCTGACTACTTCTCTAATATCACTTGAAGAAGCTATCCTCCTGGCAAACATCAAAGATCATTCCCTCAACCACCACTACAAGGATGATCTTTCACAACCCTTTTCTCCTAAAGCTAAATATATTTCTCCCAATGTGTTGGCCATTATACCTTACGAGGAACCGGTCTCTACTGTTAACAGTTTTGCGTTGTTGCAGGACTTAAATATGGAAGAAATAGAGGCGGAAGATGAAGACAACGAAGCCTTGGAGGACTCCATCTAT
Source organism: Rubia tinctorum (assembly GCA_032355605.1). Taxonomy (NCBI): domain Eukaryota; kingdom Viridiplantae; phylum Streptophyta; class Magnoliopsida; order Gentianales; family Rubiaceae; genus Rubia; species Rubia tinctorum. Next base: position 14,116 of record JAULKM010015639.1, read on the forward strand.
GTCAGCACCTCCTACAATTCTGATGACAGTATGGATCTGGAGGAGGCAATAATTCGACAATCCAACTTGAACACACAGGAAGACCAACAGGTTACATCAGGTTTGAAAATTTCTCCCATTGACAGTAATGCTGCATCTGATAGTAATGCTGCATCTATTAATTCTAAAAACCAAAAAGGATCAGGCATTAAAATGAAAAACTATTTTTATGGTCTAAATATGATCTTAAGATCATCAAACATGAACAAACACAATTAGTATTAATGATTAAACACAATATTATTGCTAATTGGTTGATCAGGAACAACAGAGGATATAATAAAACCATCCCTAGGCTAAAGTCTCTCATAGCTAGACATAAGACTTCCTTGTTATGCCCAATTGAACCAATGCATGA
>JAULKM010015649.1:0-14512 GCA_032355605.1 Rubia tinctorum
GAAGGATGTCCTGGAGTAGATGAATTTTGGTTTGTTGATGGGAAGCGGAAATTAGAATTGCTTGAATCCATTTTCAATCTTTCAAAAAAATGGACTACAAATTTTGGTCGGGAGTGAAGAAGAGAGAAAAACGAAGTCTCAAAGAGGTGTAGGAACTTATTCAGTGTTAGGCTCTATTTATAGATAATTTTATTTTAAAAATATTGGTGAATTTTATTTTTAGAAAAAATAAATTGTACATAAAGTTTTGACCGTTTGAAATCTGCCAGTTTATTACCGTTTGAAAGCTGAAACTCCAAAATGTGAGCTGCATTATTTTGGCCACATGACAAGTGTCACAATATGGTGGGTCTATAAAATAAATGAAAATAAAAATTAAACCACACTTGGCCCACAATGCCCACACTTGTTGAATGGGATTCAGATGAACATTTTCATCCTCCCTTGCCGAATCTCTCCTCCTCTCTCCTCCCATCCACCAAATCTCATCCTCATTGTAGAGGTTCATCCCACAAATCCCAAATTCATCCCACAAATTTGCTCCCCATTGTAGATGCTCTAAAAAATTGGATAGGATAATGAGTAATCAAACCCGGACTAACCAATTCCCAAACACAACACTCCAGGTACTCAATATACCGCCATCTGACCACTCTCCTCTGCTGCCAGACACACAGATCCCACAAACGTACGTCCCAAAATCCTTTAAATTCTAAAACATGTGGTTAGAAAGACTTGAACTATTAGAAATAATAAAGGATGATTGGGACCAGGATATGCAGCATCAAAGAATTAAAAGGTTCAGCATGAAGCTAGAAAGGTTGAAAGCATGCCTAAAACTATGGAATGTGAACCACCTCAGCAACATTTTTGACCATAAATAAGGCTGAAACCAAGGTCCAGAAACTAGAGATATGATCAAACATTAGCAGACTGGAACCTACAACATCTAGGCCTCGCAATTACTGAATTGAGCCCGAGACTAAAAGAGGAAAATCAATTCTGGAAACAGAAGTCCAGGACTGCATGGTTAAAAGGTGCTTACGTGAATACCACATTCTTCCACAGTTGCGTTAAAACCAAACAAGCTAGGCTTAGAATTAATAAGCTAAAAAAATTGGGGATATGAATTTTTGAACAGGACCAAATAAGAGATTTTGCTGCTAGATATTGTGAACAATTATTCATCGATTCTAACAATGATATAACTGGTGCTGCACTTTCAGAATGCCTGTCATTAATCCCTAATATAATCATTGACTATGAAAACATTCAACTTATTAAAATGATTGAAATTGATGAACTTAAACAGGTTGTTTTTAATCTGAGTCCTACAAGTGCAGCGTGACTTGATGGTTTCCCTGTGAACTTTTACAAATTTTCCTGGAATGTAATTAAGAGAGATTTTCTTAAATGCATACATGAATTTATGTGCTTAGTACCACTTAACCCCTGTATAACTAGCACACTAATTTTCCTAATCCCAAAGGCCAATACACCCAATGAATCTCAGATTTTAGACCTATCTCATTGTCTAAATGAAGTAATAAAATCTTCTCTAAGATTCTGGTAGAGAGGATTTCAGTAGTCATTGATAAATGTATATCACAAGAGCATAGTGCATTCATTAGAGGTAGGGAGATCCATGACAAGAACCTCATTATGCAGGAACTGTCAAGGATGCTAGATAAAAGGAACCAATCTTTATATATGATAGCCAAGATTGATATGTCAAAGGCATTTGAAAGAGTGTCATGGATGATGCTCAACTCTTCGTTATTGAAAATGGGATTTCATGGACATTTCGTAAAATTGATACTCAGTAGCATAAGTGCAACTAGGTTCTCAGTTTTTATAATTGGTAAACCCAATAGATTCTTTAAAGCATCCAGGGGTTTAAAGCTGATGACACAGTGATTTAAAATCCCTGGAAACATTAATATTAGTCACTTGTCATATGCTGATGACACAGTGATTTTTTTAAGGCTACAAGAAAGTCACTGAAAAACTTAGTCCTATTCCTAGTTGAATAAGAAAAAGCCACAGGACAAGTTGTGAATTTTAACAAGAGTGCTTTTTACATAGGAAACATAACAAGCCAAGTCACTAAGGACATGATTAGGTCAGCAACAAAAATGTCCGAAGTTAGCTTCCCTTTTACACATTTAGGGTACTGATCTATAAAGGAAGAAAGAGGAATTCATTCTTTCAGATTTTGATTGAGAAGATCAAATCTAGGGTGAAAAATTGGAATAACAAGATCCTTAATCAAGCTGGTAGAATGGTGTAGTAAAACATGCCATCCTAGCCATCCCATAACACACTTGGTGGGTTATAACACCCACAACCCACACATTAGACAAAATAGAGTCAATTTTTTAGGATTTCTTATGGGGAATAAATGGAGACAATAACCCAAAGAGGCACCGTAAAGCCTGAACTAGGCTAATCGTTCATTTTGATGAAAATGAACTCCAAATTAGGGATTTTAAAAGAATAATTTCATCCTTCTCCCTGAAGCTATGGTGGATCCTACATCCCTGAAGCTATGTGGTTAAAACTGATTTGGTCTATGCCAAATTTAACCAGGACGGATGCCTAGAAAAGGACAATTAAAATGAACAAAAATTGCAGGAGTTATATACCTTCACAATGCTAGGATCTGGTAGCTGTAACTTTGGGATATCAAACTGAACACAAGTTGGGTGCTTGATAGACAAATGTGATCCCCAACTATCAGTCCCTCTCCCACACCTCACAGTTAGCGACTTCATCACTGATAGGAGTCAATATATGCATTCATTAGTGCGGGGTTTTCCTAACACTATCATGTATGTGCTACATAGTACATACACACTCACTGAAGGTAAGACCATATGATATGAAAGGCAACCCATACATGTAATTTTATGGTAAGCTCAGCTTATGAGTTTGTCAGAAAACATGTTTCTACCTCTGTGGTCTTCAAAAAGGTATGCCATAAGCTCCCACCCAAAAAAATAGCGTTCTTTACTTAGAAATTGATCAATAATATGATCCCTATCGATGAAATCATATCTTATTTTAGCATTAATTTAGTATCCAGATGCCCAGTGTGTTTTACTGACCAGGAAACTATGAACCATATGTTAAACACATGTGAGATTGCTCATGATCTTTGGTTATATAGTTTTCAGCTTGTAGGTATTAGGGAGCCTAGCTTTTGACACATGTTTGATAGGCTATCTTGGTACTGGTCCTATCAGAAGGATTCTAAAACCATTAATTTTTTTGTGAATATTATACCTAACATCATTTGCTGGCTAATCTGGAAGGCTAGGTGTCTATCATTTTATGAAGCCAAAAAATAAGGCTTAAGCACTATGAAAATTGAACTACATAGATTGGTGATGAACATGTTTACATTAAATCCCTAAAAACATCACAGTGACTGTGCTAACCAAACATGCCTCCTCCCTGTCCAAAAACACCTAAGATTAAAAGAATTAGGACATACAAATGGGAACCACCATATCAGGGATTCAAGCTTAAGGATCCAAGACATGAAAATGCTAATAATTGTATTATGCTAGGATCAATTTAGTAAACAAAAACTTTGGTGTGAGGAGTTTGTGGTCTGGCCGACCAAATATTAACACGAGGGTGGAGATATTTGAGTTGGAAGCACCCTAACCAACACACACCTAAACACATTGCTTTTTGGCCTTAGAAGCACGATGGTTTTGACATCTAACGATGAACAACGACCTCACATCGAGGCTCTCCCTATGCATATAAGTTTTCTTCAGGTTCGGGATGCCTATAAATTTTCCCCCATTATAAGGTGGTTTATAATTAAAAAAAGGAGAAATAACAGTTTTGACCCCTTATTTTATTTATTTACAAATACTTGAATAAGATTATCTCATAACAAATTATGGTGAGAAGGAGGTTTTACATGATTATAATAAAATCTGGATGGACTTATCTACAATTATAAGAGAACTGTTTTATTTTTAATATCACCTCTTCTCCCTTTTTGAATTTAATCGTCAAAATTTTCAGATCTCCCTCACCCCCCTCTCTCTCCGTCCTTTCAAACCTTAGATTTTTCTTTGGATCGAGTTTTTTCACTGTTTATTTAGCCAAAATGCCAGATCTTTGGTGGAACGGTGTTTCTCCCTTCGTTATTGTTTCATTCAATTAGTTCATTTTTTTTTAATTTTGATGATTTCTCTGTTATCTTTCTCTTGCTAATTTTGGCCAAACTTTTGTTTCTCCATCTGCGCAATCCTTAGTCCAACATGTACTCATTATTTTTTTGTATTTCTCACGTTAAATTGAAGTATTATGGGCAACAATAAAGTTCCTCATTACACTATTGCAGGATGGAGGCATTAAAAGTGGTTAAAGCGCCCATTGGACGACAGTTCAAACCGCCGTTTCTGGAACCCATGTTGAACACAAGAGTCGTTCAACAACAGTTTCCATATGTCATTGTTCTGCTAGATTCACAGAGGAATGGCCTTTCATGGTTCAATTTTTTAATGTGGTTGTGCAAAATAAGAAATGTAATCAGGTTGTCATATGATAATGGAGTACATTTCGGTATTCCACGATTCCAAGTGTACCATGTAGTTGTTGTTCCGGTACCGGTAAGAACATCATAAGTTTGTGTTACGACACAAAGTATGATTTTGATTTTGAATGTGACAACAAACATATTGTGCCATATTGATGTATTTGCCTTTTTATTTCTCACATGAAATGTAAAAAAGTAAGTCTTTTTTATATTAGAACAAATGTCGCAAGATATGGTTTGTACTATTTTTCCGAATCAAAAGAATTCATTGGGTACACTGAAGTAGGTATTGGAAGCAATACACTAACTAACTTAAAACTAAAGTCATATTTTAACGATATTGTTTATACCTAATGAAGAGAATTGGAAATCAAATCATACAATTGAATCATAGATGAACAAGAGCAAATGGTATACAATTACTTCTAATAGAGATGTAGATGTCTTGTATCTCCAATATGGTGCTAGAGAATAGAGGGGCAAGGTCTTCAATGTCTGATGTCTTCAAGTTGTTGACTCAACTTCTAAAAATCTTTTATTTATTGGATTTATGGGAACTCTGATGGTCAACAATGATGTCCCATCGTTTAGAAATAACATAATGTAAACATTATTAAATCTCTAAAACATTACGATAGCGATATAAGGTAAATCAGAAGCATACCTCAAATTACACCTTAGTGTTTTCCGAGTCTCTCATGGTACCAAACACAAACTAGTATTCAGTCCACCAACGATTGGAACTCCAACATTTTTAAAAATAGGAGTGCAAATAAATAGATATTTGTGGTGCCCCATTGCTACTAACTACTAAAGAGTAGATAGAGGAAAGTCGAGGTCATCCAAAAGAAAAAAGGTCTAAAAGATAGTTTACGTAGCAAACAACATACCCTCATACAGGAGGTGGGGGGGATGGGGGGGGGTTGAGAGTAATTCTATCAACTATAAGTATGTAAATGAGATAAACCTAACTATCATGCAAACCTGCTAAAAGAGAGTAAATATAATGGTAGGAATATTTGGGGGCATTTGCTTCACATGTTTAGCGATTTGATTTGATTTTAGATTCATATTCACATCCTAAAAGTATGTACTATTATAATGATGGATCACAGATTGTGGAGGGCTTGAACCATCGAGCCTACCACTGAACTCTCACTTCGGAAGTATTTAACCTTCAATCATCTTTCACCTCCTTCCGGTTTACTAGATGTGGACTACCACTGACCACCAACTAGACCTTACTCTCGAGGTTAACAAACCTGCACATGTGTCGTAAATTAAATCCGAAAGTAGCATCACACCCCGGGACTTAACATGAATACCCATTCTACTAGGTATCTTTCGTCTTCCTAGAATATTAGTACCTCAATTGCCCTTTAAGGTTTTATCAACCTAGGGGCCACAAACCCGAGAGATAACCTTCAAGACTACTCTACAACCTCAGTATGATACAGTAGAAAGATAATTGCCTAGTTGTCACTTATAAACACAATCTTCACATTGACCAATGACCAAACTGATAAAAACATGAAATCTTCACGGGTTGATTCCCGAGTCTAGTGCTACATCATGGTATAGTCAGAATTACTTGTACATCCTAACTATGATCATGCAATAATCATAAAAAATAAACTCAAAAAATATGAGAATCAAGTTATTAGGTAGGAGGAATCTAGAATATCATAAATTATAAACTAAACATGTTTAGAAAATGCTCCCAAGTGCTAATCAAGCCTAAAAACTAAAACTCATAACAAAGTATGGATTAATTTTTTTTAAAAAGGAGAAATAAATGAACAATAAATGAAGAGAAGTATGTTTTTGCCAAGAAGTTCGCCTCCTTCACCATTAGATAAAAGGATGCTTTTACAGGTGGGAAGATAGAGAAAAAGAAAGTTATCTCTAAAACCATAGTCAAAGCATCTAGCACGAACCATGTCTGCAAATACAGATTGTGCCCAAGGTGTCATTTACAGAGAGTGCAGAATTGCAGGATCCATGCCCTAGGAGTATGTTTTTGCTTCTTCTAACTTTCTGAAAAATACGAACCATGCATAATTGCATAGTCCGTTCTCTAGTCCTTGAATTCTCGTCTTCTAAAGTTTTAAAAAATATGTACTGTGCAGAATTACACGGGTCCGTACACTGGGACCTAATTTCCAGCCCTTTGATCTTCTGAAAAATACGAACAATGTCGGATTGCACGGTCCGTGCTCTAGGGTTTTGAGTTTTAGCCTCGACTACTTTTTGTATAATACGGCATGTGCTGGCTGGCATGGACCATGCCCCTGGACTTTAATTTTTCCTTTGCTTATTTTCTTGCTCCGCTATTTCTCTTCTTCCTTCCTTCTTCAAGAAATCTTCTACCACTTGATTAGCTGTCTTCAATCTACTACCATCCTCATGAATGACCTTCTCCGATGATTTGATCTTTGCTAAGAACACACAATCTTCTAATCTTGATCGAATCATGGAGGAACACAAACCAGGTAACTAAATGCTTATGAAATAGGGAAATCAGAGTGAATAACCATGCAAGGTGATTCTAACAACCCATTCGGTAAAACATTCAATTTTCTAGCTAACCACCAACAAAACATAGCAAACTTAAGTGTCAATTGTGTTAAAAAGATAGCATATTTGTGTCTCATCGAATCTCCCACACTTAGACCTTTACTAATCTTTGAGTAAGAACAAATAGAACTCCAAGGTAGTTTCATAGACTCTATCCACAACATAATTGACTACTCTAATTCATAAAATAATCTTAACCCGAAACACAAAGGATCACCAACCTTCATATCCCCGACCAAACCCACCAACTTAAACAAAAGCATACCAAATAAGAACGAGGTATGAGAATCTAAAGAAACTTAAAAGGAAATTTGATCTCCCTAAAAATTCACCAAGTAGGACAAACGAGCCTTCATATATTTTCATTTCTCTCGCTTTCTCTCATTTTCCCTACGAGTTTTCTCAGATTTTCATCCCAGCCTCTCGTTTCTTTCAATCCTCAAACCTCACCTCTTACATAAAAATGAGGCATCTCATATTTTCAAAGGTTGACTTTTTGGGTTTTCGACCTATTTGCCCCCCCCTCAATTTTACCTAAATTGCCTTTCGGGTTTTCAACTTAGCGGGATTCTTTTTTTTTTCAAATATTTCTTCAATTTTCCCAAAATAATCCTGAGTAAAAAACAGTCCTAAATAAGCTCTTTACAAATGAAGTTCAAAAGTGACCACACAAAATCATACAAAATATCCCAACAAAATAGGTTTCCAAGTCACCAAAACATCCCAAATAGCCAAAATAAGGAACTCATCAAATGCAAAGATGTTTTCCAACTACCCCCACGTGATGTATGCATTGTCCTCAATGCATAAAATAAATCTAATCCAAATTTTTTAATAAGGGTAAGAAAAATGGAAATACCATCACTCTGTGGGTCGTATCTTACCTGCCTCACCGCACACCCTTGCTCTCTCCTCTGCTCTCTTCTCTGCTCTCACTTCCCGTGCCTCTCATCAGGGTCAAGATCCTGGCTACCTCCAATTTGAGTCACGTGTATAACGATCATCTGTCATGGTCCTTATCATGGTCATTGGATCTTTGACTGCAAAACTCCCACTTATGGCTTTGGTCATATATGTACTATTTGAATTCCTACTCCATGAAGATAATTCGCTGACCCATCTACACCATATGCAATGTTATCCAATCGGTTACTACAAAAATGGTCATGCCCATAATAATCTAGTGTGTGAATGAATCCTTGCATCCGCTGACCATACCCATGAAACTGGTGACTGATCTTCGATAGTTGTACATAAATCCTTTAATTCATGGTGGTCGGAGGATGGCATGATGCGTGCTTATAATTCTGCTACTCTCATTGTGGTGGTTGTTGAGGTTCCTCCTCAGGTTTCTCGGGCAGCTCGGACTAACTATTTTTTTCCATTTTCTCTAGAAAATCCTGCCCAAAGGTGACCATAAAATCCTACTCAAACTCAACATCTCCCTAAAAAATGCCACACCTATAGGTTGTCCTCTCATGCTGCAGAAGACGGATAAATCGGGATAGCTTGGGCATTCCATACAACCATATATCTAATGGCTATAAACTCTGATCTTTCTAACCTCAACCAACGTAGGGAAGGTGTATACGTAGGTGGAGGAACCAGTGCCAATGCCGTCTCTCATCTATCTGGAATCCTAGGGTTAAGGCTAGGATGACGATCATACCTCTAATGTTGGTCCTTCCCATGGTCCACATTGACACTATGATGTATCTATCCATAAAGTAATCAACACAATATTGGCAAGCCTCACCAGCAGTCATAGACCATAAAAGTTTGACTTCGTATTGACTGTATTGAGTGGTCACACCATGACCAAAGATCAACATGGAGGTCAGGCAGGCAATGTACCTCATCACAAAATCACTGAATAACACAAGTTCAAAATCACATACAAGAACCTAGTTAGGATTAGACACAACTAGTGGCATTCTACGTGGAAATGTTCATGAGAAACATCGGGGAGCTAAAAGGAAGAAACACTATGGAAACGGAAGGTGTTCAAACCTTTGGCATAACCAACAAAGGAGGGAGGAGAAATTCAAAGGCTCTAGCCCGGATAAAGAGGAAAAAGAAAAGGAGAAGAATAAAAAAACTAAATTACTCGCAAGAATTGTATTTTAACAGACTGCTTTGATTGAATAGACATCAAAGCTAAGAAACTTTATTTAAAAGATGTTAGAGCAACTTTTATTACTCCCTCCATACCAGCCCAATGTGCACACTTTTTGGTCAACTTTCTCATACCATGTTTGACAAACGATAACTTTATTTATGTATAATAATGGTGTATTAAAATTCAATGTTTAGAAAATACATCATGCAGGGAATCCAATGATATCTCACATAATTATATTGGTGTCTATATACTGGTTTAAATTTATGGTCAAATGTGTCTTGAGAAAGTTGACCAAAAAGTGTGCAGATTGGGCTGAGACGGAGGGAGTAACAAATTTTATTAGGAACTATTATTTTCTAAAAAAACAATGTTAGGGTAAAGAAAATAATTTAATCTAAGTAAAATTAACGACACATTGTCAATATCTTCCACAACTTATTTTGTAGAAGGATATTGATGTGGTTAACTCCTTTCAAATAATGATAGTGCCCAAGATCAGCTCACGGTGAGTGTATACCACTCTTACCTACAAATATCCTCGGGGTGGTTTAGGGGAGGAAGCTTCGATACCCAAGTTAGTATATTATCATTATGCATCTTGTAGTAGTTACCACTTACCTTATGTAGGTCTTTCTTCTATTTATAGTTCTTGCATGGTGTGATCATGGTTCTAATTTTAGGCTCCCATCTTAATGTCGTGACCTGGTTATGGGGAGTCATAGTGGGTAGCGACCTCCATTATATATGCAGTTTTCCATTTAATGACATTGTTGTGTTTGAGTTTTCCAGGGCTAAACAAAATTCCTTAGTTTAAAGAAGTGGTGGCTACACATTTATCTCTTTGTTATCTTTACATACCTCATTAGCTAAGTCAGACCGGGAAGGTCATGTAAACTGCCTCCCCTTTTGGTTTTAATCAGATGGACCAAACCAGGCGGGTCATATATACCATAAGCATCATGGCTTCATATCTTGAGATTGCTTCGACTAGTTGATCAATCTGCTACTGTAGGTAGACATCTTTAGGGTAATGTTTGTTCAAATACTTCAATAGGTCCTGACTATGCATGACCAAGCTATATGCTTATCAATTACAAAGTATACGAGTAAGACTCTATACTTCATCCCGAGAAGGAAGGTCTGACGTCCAAGTTAGTATATTTTCATCACGTATCTCTCTATGTAGTAGTTACCACTTACCTTCTAAAGATTTTTATTCTCTTTATTTATAGCTCTTCTGTGGTGTAATCATTGTGCGATTATCATGCTCCTATCCTTAGATCGTGGTTTGTTTATTGAGCGTCGTGGCTGCAAGTATCGTTCGATATATCTGTGGTTTTCCATTTTGTGGGTTGCTGTGTTTGAGTCTTCATGGGCTGAACGAACTACCTTAATTTAATGAAGTGGCACATATTTGAGGAAATGAATAGTGAAGACATGGATTATGTATACATTTATATGGGAATTCTAGGTCTACAGTTAATGGTCACCCATTTCGAGATAATACTATATAGTTTGTTTAACATCCCAATGTGAATATGGAACCCTTTCAAAGATGTGTACTTGAATGCTATGGTAGTGAAGTGGTGTAATGTGATGTTGGATATAAGGATGAAGAATTCAGAATCTGAGCACCATGATGTGGTTGGTTCCTTCCATGTGATAGCCATGATCTAGGTGCATGACAAGCCAAATTGGTGTATTTGAATCCCACAATCAAAGTCTCATATTGGATGTGGGGTAATGGATATGATGCCTAAGTATTTAATATTATCAGATATAATCCTTGTAATTTCTAGTTGTTGCTTACTTGATATCCTAAGTTCTTCTATATTTATAAACCTCTCGACCCGCTGTTATCGGAGTAACTTTAACACGAGAATCATGGCGGTTGTGTCCATTGTAGTGCATGCATAATCATACTCTTCATAAAGTACATAAACCACGATCTCTTGGTTTTGGCTCTTGTGGTGGTTACTTGTGTGGCCATCATAATATCTGCATAATCATCTTTCATATAGAAAGCAGATACCATGATCTCTTGGTCGTGGCTTGCGCGGTGGTCAGCTGATGCACATTTCTTTGTTGTTTACTCAGGATAGTTTTCTCCAGCTTTGTTAAGCTCTCTTTAGTATGGATTGGGTCTACTGTTCGGGCCTCATATATACCATAAGCCCTCTATTCACAGATCATTGAGGGGTAAGTATGGATATGTGATTTGTAAACCAATAGGATGATTAGTTCAATGATACTAAAATCATGTACGAAGTAGTTTTTGGGGTAGATTTTCCTATTGTATAGTGCATAGTGCTGACAACAAGGGTTTCATGGGTTGATGGGTTATCATGTGATATCTTTTGGATTTTGGATTTCAATGTTTTATTTTAGACATCAAATTATGTGCCTTGGGTTAATATATCATGGGTTTAGTTATCGAGGAGACTTCTAAATATACGGTATAATCATTACACGGGCCCATTTGGGTGAAATACTTGATTATTTTGACAGTTGTGCAATTTGGGTGTCTCGGAAAATAACTTAGGGTTTTGGATCTATAATAGGCCTTGATAACGACCTTTCTTTCTATTCGCCTGCACTTCATTATCTTTGAGTTCTAGAATTTGCCTGATTTCCTATAATTTTTTAATCGATCCCTATGTCTCTAGTCACTGGAATTGTCTTTTTCTTCATCTTCCCAAGTAAGAACTCTCTTTACTCTTCTTTTGTAGTTGTCAGTGTGGAGTCTTCGAGTGCTCCTATTTCCGATAATTTTCTAGAAATATCATAATTTTATCTGTTCTAGTGACTAGTGATAGCTGGAATATTGCAGTTGATGGTTAGTCATTTGGAGGTAATGATTTAGAGTCTGGTTGTCATCCCTGATGAGAATATGCCCTGTAATAGTGAAGCTATTACACCCGAGTCCGGTGACAAAGAAGTAGATGACTAGATGACCAAAACCTGCCAGAGAAGCAATATTATAGTATAATCACTCCTAGCCAGATTTATATGCTGAGAGATGTTTATCCCATGTCTAAGTCGGGTGAAAATGAGGGTTCCATTACCTTTAGAAAGTGTTCGTTATACCCCGAATGGGTTTATATCCATTTACAAATAGCTCCTTAAATACAATATGTCTTTTCATATACTTGGGTATATACTCCATATTTTGGAAAACTAAAAGCTAGTTTTGTGTAACCCAAAGGGATGGGTGTTATAGTGGATTTGAAGAAAGTATGTGATATGACTAGTGTTTTCTTTGATGTTCAGTTGTTTCAGCAGCTCTACCAGCTTCATACATTATAGGAGTTCTAGGGATAAGTCCACTTTTTATACAAATATTGCCAAAAAGAGAGAGTTGGTGACCCATTTCCCTAGAAAGTTTGGGGTATGGAGAGAAAAATTCTTCTTCGTGAAGAGCACCGGTTCTTGTGATGTGCAATCCCTTAGGTGGATCTGTCATGTGCCTGTAGATAACAACTGGATGCAGGGTAAGCCCAAACCTCGGTATGGTGTATAAGTTGATTGCTTGTAAAGTTAATGTGTCAACTTTGGTGAAGTCAAAAGGTCGTCATTTTAACTGTTTATTTTTTGTTTTTTAAAGGATGGGATACCTATCATACATTTAGTATTTGATAAGGTAACATTATTTGGCTATGAAAATGTCACCGATTCATTGTCAGAGATGAGTTTGTCTAGTATTCCTTTCCAAGTCCCTGGGATCCATGCCGAGGAGGTCAAAGAACAGGGTGTAGACATGAACGTTGAAATTGATAACCATAAACTTATGGTAAAGGATGCTAACACGAGTGCGGGGTGTAGTAAGAATATGGATGCAGCACTGGATCAAAATCAAAGAGTAATAAATTTTTGGCTTCATACTTTAAGAAGCATGATTGTGATGCTGATGAGCGTACGAACGAGCAAGTTGCTATGTCTAGGAAACTGAAACAGTCATGTTGTGATCCTTGGTTTCAAACAGATCGTGCTACCCAAAGCATTGTAGCTTCGCCTCTTGGAAACATGAGTGTGAATTATTATGGGAGATATACAAATATAACCCTATATATTTGAGAAAGTGCAGTTATAACCCTGAGATAATTTTTAGTGCAAATATAACCCTAACTAATTGATGAAAGTGCAAATATAACTTTCTGGTGAGAAATCCGGCATCAACCGTGTTTTTTTGGCGTTGACTCCCAAAATGACAAAAATGCCCTTGGACCAAAATCAAAACTGATAGGGTTATATCAGCACATTCGTAAAAAAGTGTAGGGTTATATCAACACATATTATAAAAGCAAAACCCATCAACATTAAAAATCCTATGTCAAAAAACATAACAAAATAACAACCACGCACAGAACACAAAATGTCATACAATCATCAATCCTAACTAAACTCAACAAAATAAATAAAATATCATCAAAATTCTTATATTTTATACCATATATACCACATATACCACATTTTTCTATTCGTGTGACGGGAAGCAAAAGAAAATCAAATAATAAACAAAATATCATCAAAACCCTTTGATTTTCTTTTGCTTCCCGTCACACGAATAGAAAATGCGGTATATATGGTATAAAATATAAGGATTTTGATGATATTTTGTTTATTTTGTTTATTTTGTTGAATTTAGTTAGGATTGATGATTGTATGACCTTTGGTGTTTTGTGCGTGACTATTATTTTGCTATTTTTTGACATAGAATTTTTAATGTTGATGGATTTTGCTTTTATGAGATATAACCCTATCATTTTTCATAATGTGCTATCCAGTTCGGCGGCGGTCCGGCGGCCGGTAAGGGTATAATTGTCCACCAAACTTCATATTTTGGTCCAAGAGCATTTTTGGGAGGTCGACGCCGGAAAAATACGGTCAATGCTAGATTTTTCATCATGGGGTTATATTTGCACTTTCATCAATTAATTAGGCTTATATTTGCACTAAAAATTATCTCAATGTTATATCTACACTTTCTAAAAAATATAGGGTTGTATTTGTATATTTCCCTTTTTTTTCGTAAGAAAAGAGGGAGAATTACGTGGTTGAAACAATTACCAGTAATATACTATCAATAATAACAAATCATCTACAAGATTTTAACGTTTTATTTTAATCACAAATTCAGAATTTATTTTAACTTTAATTCTTATAGTTTTGACTATTAAGTTAACACAAAAATCAGAGTTCGTCTCTTGTTAGGCAAACTAAACTTTAAGCAGGTGACTTTCCGCAATTCTACC
>JAULKM010015687.1:0-14511 GCA_032355605.1 Rubia tinctorum
TATATTTTGGAGTGATTAAAAGTCAACTCTTAGCTTTAAATTAAAAGAAAATTATAGTGTATTAAATGCCAGATCATGCAAAATGGGGAAGCTGTTGGAGTTGAGTCAAAAAAATATAGGGAATATTGGTTTCCATTCCCTATCTTAGAGAAAATTTTAGGGAAGCTGTTGGACTTGCTCTTAGTATTTGACTTTTTTTTCAATTCAAAACTATACATTATCAGATAATAAGTGAGTATTATAAAGTGGCAAAATATAGGGAAATACTGTCTTTCCATAGATTTATGAAAAGACGGGGTTTAATTATAAGATAAATTCTCAGGAAAAGCGGTCTTTTCATGAACTTATGGATAGTCCATAGTGGTTTTTACCTTAAATATTATTTTTTTATAAAATTTAAATATTATATTTTAAAAGTAAAATAAGTAATAATATGTATTTGATGTGAAAATATAAAAATATAAAATATAAAATTAGTTTTCTAATTTTTTTTAATTTAGTATGTAATTTAACAAATACAGTGTATAAGGTAAAAAAACTAAAGGTAAAAAAATTTAGTTGCAATATAAAAAATTTATTATGCAAAGTGCAACAGTTATAAGTTTTATGACCCGAATAAAGCAACTTGAAAATTTTATTTTCATTTCTTCTAATTTGCAGTTTAAACATTGAGTTTTCCATGACTTATGGAAAGACCGTCTTTCAAAAGACGGACTCTTATAAAATTTATTACTTATGAGTCATGTTACAATTGATGATAAAGGGTAATATGAATTTTCATTCAAAGTATTAAAATCATATTTGTATTAGTTTATATATTCCATGAATTTCTAAATATTTGGTGGAATATATCAAGTGGGGATAAATTTCTAACGTACAAGTTACAGCATTTGCAATAGGCACATTGATGGTAAATCTTCCAACTATTTTCAACCTTGAACTAAAGAAGGATGATGTAATGACTTCATTTATTTCTAGTCCATAATCAGATTTGCCAACTGAAATTGAAAGTAGAAGGAGCTTTAATTTACACAATCAGATTCGTAATATTGTTTAAATTTATATTTACTGAATTTACCAAGTTGGTCAAATGAAATAAAATTATGCCTTTCCACACACCTTTATACGGTTTGTAGATTAAGTACTACTTCCTCTATTTCCTTAATTTTAGCGTATCTTTATGCAAGTTGAAATGTATATAGAAAATTAAGTGGAAAAGTAAAAAAAAATTATGAACGATTCAGCTTTTGTCATAAAATATTTTTTTATATATAATTTAAGCCAAATTTAAGAAAATATAATTTTACAAAAATTAAAACAAGCCAAATTTAAGAAAATAGATGGAGTATATACTATGATGGATTAGATTGTGGGTAAATAGTTCAATACAACTTCTCTTTTAACGCAAATGTTTAAATTAAAATATACTCTCTCTGTCTCATTGTAAGAGTTTTATTTCTTTTTTACACGAGTATTTATGTATGTTAATGTGGTAAGGGAAGTAGGGAATTCAAATAAGTTGGTCAAATTTCAGTCATAAATTTCAAATCAATTAAAGAAATATGAATTTTTGGTTGAGACAAACGAAAATGAAAAGTAGCAACCTTACACATGACCAATGGAGTAGTATTTTGTAATCAGTGGTTGATCCAAAACAAAAAAGGGTGTTGTTAAATCACACACTATATTTTACTAGATTACGTCTTAATACGTATATACACGTATAATACTAATTTTAACTTTTAAAAACAAGCTCCCTTTCCCTTGTTGCGCCACTCGCTGGGAAATCCAAAATCCGCCAATAATTAAACAAACCCCACCCGTCACCCTTCCCCATCACCACCTTCCAGCCAGCGCGAATATTTGAAACCCAACCCGTCACCGTATGAAAACCCAGCCCCACCCACCACCACCACCCCAGTCGCTCCCATATCCAAGCCCAGCTCTCCCGCTCATTTTTCTGGCAATGAATAACCCTCGCAAACCAGATCCCTCCGAAATAGCATCTCCCGTCGCACCGAAAAACCCAGATCTCTTGTCGTGCCGAGAAACCCTCCCTTCCTCAGTCCCTCGTCGATGATTCTTGGTGGTGAACACGAGAATGGGGGCACTGGAATCGATTGGAAATGAGAACATAGTGGTGGTGCCAATTGGAAATGAGAACGGGGTTGCTGGTGTTAATTGGAAGGAAACAAGAAACGATAATCAGGTCGGGTATGGGAAACGAAAGCCGGAGACGAGGGAATTGGGGTGGAGGAAGCAAGAGCCGAAGACGAAGGAATTACGGTGGAGGAAACGAGAGCAGGAGATGAATGTGCGCTAGGCGGGAAAATGAGAGCCGGAGACGAATCAACGTTGGGCGGAGGAAACAAGTGTTGGAGACAATTGTGCGCCGAAAACGGGGCGGGTATATCGCAGAAGACTATGGAAACAAGAGCCACAGTGGGGTGACGAGAACGGGCGGAGATGCCAGAGAAGATGCGAGGACACCGGAGAAGATGCCGGCGGACCCTATGGGCGGCAACAACCTCCTCCAGCGAACAACTCCACCACCGGCAAACACCCTCACCGCAGGCGTCTGCTTTTTTTTAGTAAATTTGGTTTCAAATTAAATATTAATTATTATTCAATATTCAATATATTTGTATTCTTCATATTAATTTTAAATTACAAACAGTAATTTAATAGTAAAATAAGGCGTGATTTAGTAAAATACATGACGGGATATAGCGATTCACAAAAAAATGAAGGGATTCTATGTTGTTTCACATGAAAATTCTTATTATTGGTTTTTTCTTGATATGCTCAAATCCCTTTGCGTTTACTAAAAGTAGATATTACAACATAAATATTAGAAAATTTTCAAATGCATAAAAATATATTAATAATGATAATGTATAAAAAATAATTAGTATAAGATATTCAACAATTGTAAAATAAAAAACATAATTTAGTGATATCAAATAAGAGATTCTAAACTAAATTTATCAAAAATGTTCTTGTAAGGAGCCGAATTCGCATAAACGACATGAAAATAGTTCAAAATTTCCACTAATCCAAGAGCTCAAGCAAACATCATTTAAAAAATTGTAAAGACTTTATTATTAAAAAGATAATTGTAATGGATGGTTCCTCCTTCTTCGTCGATTGATGGTGCACGCCGCTGCAACTTCTTACAAAATCAACATCTTCAAATTTACAAATTCTGAATAAAGTATAAATAAAATTCACATCTTTCCAATTACATTATTAGTTTTTTTTTCAAAATATGAAAATTATTAATTTAAGCATAATGATTGGTGAAAAAATTACTTTTGTCATCAATTGACTAATCCAAGTCGGGATTCCAGCACCACCCACCTAACCATGAATTCATCCATATTTGTAATCTAGTTTTATCAATAGTATATTTGTATATAACATAATTCGAGATTTTTAAATAATTTTCTCCCAAATAAATTCTTCTATCTAATTTACTGTTTAGTTTTGTTATACTATATCCAAACACTTTAATTAGTTGTGTTTGATGGACTCAAACTGGCTTTCTTTAAATACAGGGGGTCAGTTTCATTTTTCATTTAAAAATACTTTTACTTAAAAAATTATTTTTCAATAATTTTTGAACAAACAACTTTAAATTATAACTAAAATAATTTATAAAGCTAGCGCTATATACACCACAATGTATCAACACTAATAGAGAGTCTTCTATTAAAGGCGGCATTGGAAAGCGGTTTTGAAAATTTTGCCTAAAACCGCCTTAAAAAGTACTTACGAACTTGGAAGTTGTCATTCGGAAGGCAGTTTAGGGTGGAACCGCCTTTAATTTGCTCTAATTGAAGGCAGTTTGGTATAACCGCCTTCATAAACATGTATTTTCGAGTTTGGAAGAGAGATACGAGGGCACTTACGAGCTCGGAAAGGACTTGTGATCCCTGTTATAAATGGCAGATTAAATTTCTGAGTTCATACAAAATTCGGGTCCTATTTCCGAACTCGAAAATTGTTTTGCTGAGATTCAGATTATATTTCCGAGTCCGAAAAATGTGCAGTATATTTTTAAAAACACACTCCTCACATTAAATGCTCTCAAACCCTAAAATTTTGGAGAACAAGCTCCAATTTCTTGCCCTTTCATGAAGAAGTGATTTCATACTTGGAAGTGCATCATTTACCATCAGAGAAGGTTAGTTTTATGCAAATTATATACTTGAAAATCTTGATTTAATATGAAGGGGGTGTATTTATTGATTTGTATATTATATGTTCAATTAGAATTTGAGATTAGTTGGGGTTATGATTGTTGTTGATTGAATCCTCATGGGTTGCATTGTAATTGACTTTTAGGATAATGGATTGAAATAAACTCATTGGTAATAATCTTAGAAAATTCCCCAAGTACATGTCATTGGTTGAATCATTTATTTCGTTAGCGTTTGAAGATACTTTTAAAAGATGTTCGGTGCAAGCACAATACTCGTGTAAAGATTGTAGAAATGATGTATTTTTAGGGAGGAAGAAGTTACAGGAACATCTCATAATGAGGGGGTTCCAAACGAGCTACACTCGTTGTGTATGACATGAGGGATTTGGGGAAGTATCTCATACAATTGAACTAGAAAAAAATGGTGGAGCGAGATGAATTAGGTGGCAATGTGGAGTTTGATGAGATGGTGAAAGATATTGCAAGGGATTTCAAAGGTAAACCGGAGTCGTTACAAGCTTTGATTGACGACAAAGGGACGCCTCAGTACGATGGTTTGAAACACTCAGTTTTTAGTGTGACTTTTTGGATAATAAATTTAAAGGTGAAATTTGGATGGACTGATAAGTCGATGACTGGGGCTCTTGAGTTGTTTAGGGATTTTCTTCCCAGAGGTAATCTATTGCCCGATAGATTTTATGCGAAAACAATTCTATGCTCGATGGGGTTGGAATTGCAAAATCCCATGCATGTCTGAACGATTGTATATTGTATCAGGGGTGATGATAAATATCGGGAAACATGTTGCGTATGTGGCTGGTCACAATATAAGTTGAAGAGAGGTAGGATTGCGGTGGGTGCGGAAGTTCCATTGAAATCAAGGAAAAAGATACTGGAAAAAGTTTTATGGTACCTCCCCATCATTCCCCATTTGAAGAAGTTATATGTGTGTAAGGATTATGCAAAGTTGTTGCATTGGCACGCGAATAGGGACCGACCGACGGATGATGCTCTAAGACATACTTCAGACGGTGAGATATGGAAGAAAGCTAATACATTATACCCCGAGTTTGGCAGTTAATCCTAACATTTGAGGTTAGGCTTGTGTACAGACGGTATGATTCTTTTTGGTAATATGAGTAGCACACATAGCTCTTGGCCTATTATGTTGGTCATTTACAACCTTCCGTCTTGGTTGACTATAATACACATAAGTATGTGTTATTTCCTTTGATGATATCTGGCCCGAAGCAACCTGGTAACAATATTGATGTGTATCTCGCTCCGCTTGTGGAGGATCTGTTGACCTTGTTCAAAAATGGTATCAGAACGTATGATGGTATGGTTGAAGATTTCTTTACTTTGAAAACTATGCTATTTTGCACAATCAATGATTTCCATGCATATAGTAATTTGTCTGGGTATTCAGTGAAAGTCCACTTTACTTGTCCTATACTCCCCCCGTCCCGCTCTAAATTGTTTATTTACTTTTTCATGGTCTTCAATGAGCATGTTTGACCGTAAATAACTCTAGTAACATATAACAATGCCGCATAGAAAATTAATATTTAGAAAATTGATATTGAGACAAATCTAACAATATCTCACATGATATATTTATTACTTATACATTATTTTATATTTATAGTCAAAGTTTACAAAATTTGACTCTCAAAAAGTAAATAAGCAATTTAGAGTGGGACAGAGGGAGTATGTGAGAAGGATACAGATTTTTGTCAATTGAAACACGATTGTAAACCCCATTATGAGGGGCACAAGATGTTTCTTTCGGAGGGGCACCCATGGCGTTTGGCGAAGAAGTGGTTCAATGGGAAAGTGGAGGCTAGGGCTCCACCGGTGCCACTAACCAATACTCAAATTTTTGAAAGTTTTAAGAATTTTCCCAATGACTTTGGGAAGAAGAAATGAAAAGCTGGCGGAGATGGGAGTTGGAAGAAATGATCAATTTTTTCATACTACCTTATTGGGAGCATTTGGATGTTAGATACGAGTTGAAGTCTAGGCTTTATTTGGTTAAGAAGGGAATTTAGAATAGTCTAGGGCCAGTGACTACGAGTGATGAATGTTATTTGCCCCCTATTTTCTCTTCCATGTTGTAGTCGGAGAAGCAATCTTTTTGCGATACACTTAGTAGTGTGAAGGTACCATGTGCGTACTCTTCCCAAATTAGTACTTGTGTTTCACTAGAGATGTTGAAATTGGTTAGGTTGAAGTCACATGATTGTCACAACCTAATGCAGGAGCTGAATGTCATTGCCAGCCAATCTTCATTGCCATCCCATGTAAGATTATGCATTACAAAGATTTGTTTGTTTTTCAAGTCCATTTGTTCTAAAAGCATTATCATTTAAAAGTTGGATAGATTGAAAGTAATGATTGTTGAAGTGCTGTATTAGATGGAAATGTACTCCCCACCCTCCTTCTTTGACATTATGGTCCATTTGATCGTCCATCTTGTGAGAGAGATAAAAGCTACGTGGTCCATTTTTTTAGATGGATGTACTTGTTTGAAAGGTTCATGAAAATATTCAAGCACTTTGTAAGAATCGATACAGACCAGATACAAGTTCGTCCAGCGGTACGTTATAGAAGAATCCATAGAGTTTTGCATGGAGTATATGAAGGAAATTGAATCTGCTGGTGTTCTAATTAGCAGACATGAGGGGAGGTTGCAAGGTGTAGGTGTTAGACATGGGGAACTCTTTAGTCCTAGTGCGGAAGATTTATTTGATGCCCATCTCTATCTTCTTCCAGACAAATTAGAGGACTTGACCCCCGATTGGACACCGTCGTCAAGGGGATCACGCCATTCTCCCGGAGATGTTGAGGTCAATCAAGAGGTATTTGTTCAAACTCTAAGAATCGAGAGCTAATTGTTCAAACCCAACAATCTCGACAATACCATCCTTGCAAAAATGTTCCTAGGAATTAAGTTGATTATATAACACACACACACACACACATATATATATATATACATGGTTGTAGAAATCAAGTCCGTGTGAGCTATACATTGATCAAGACATAGATGGTAGACCACTTCTCGTAGCCAATTGAGTTTTGCATGAGTTAATAAAACATTATCACTTTGTACCTATTGCGGATAGTCTTTCCAGGGTTTCATTGGAGAATCTATTGGTGTTGAGAGCCCCTTTACCAATCCTGCACGAAGAATACAAGAAAGTTGGGTCTGCCTAGGGAATGTTCCTTTGGCCATGACGACTTATATACGTCGATCCTGTGAAGGATCAACACTTGAAGGAAACAAGGTCTGCATCTCCTAAAGCGATAAAAACAACACCAAAAGCGGTCAAAGCACCACCCAAATTAGTCTCAACAACATCGACTAAGGTTATACCTCTTGTTTCTAGGGCACATGTCCTATGAGACTCACCTAACTTTGTATGAGTGCTATACAATTGGCTTCAACCGCATGATCGAAACTCAACATACGCATTCTTAGGAAATGTTTGCGTATTTGGATGCAAGCGTGAAATCATTGCATTGTGGAGTGATTTTGAAGACATGTGGAGATGTGACCAAGTTAATCAAACGATGATGTCGAACTACACCTTGTGAGTGAGTTTTATAATATTAATTCAAATTCTATATTTATTACTTTAAACATGAATACGATTAATGAAAAAATTCAAATTATTAAGGTATATATTTTATTATTATTAATAATCAGAAGAAGGGATGGATTGGATACATGTGCCCGATTAAGATTCAAGAAATTTGTTGTACTACACAAGAGAGGACCGACTACATTTGCAAATCCCTACGACAGAAGGATAAGAAGTTTTTCATTGCCCCATACATCGAAAGGTTACACTTACAATGTTCAATTCATTTACCTACATGATTTGATTTTCGTAATTAGGGACCATTGGAGATTGATTTTGATTGTTCCTGCAAATAATCACATCTATTGGATGGATCCGCTCCACTTCCGACTTTCGGCTACATTTATTGACATTTTGGAATCTACAATGAAGGATATTGTCGACCAAAATAAAATTACTTAAAGTGATTGAAATCAAGGTGGACAATCAACATTTCCCCCAATTTACTCTCCTTATTTGATATAAGTGTCTTAAGAATTTATGTTGTTGAGAAGCAGTACAAAAAACAGGCGCAAACATGGAAGTGCGGCTATTATGTCATGTTCTACGCGACTGAGTGCATCCAAGAAGTCCGTAATGATTTACTTGAAATTGATAAGGTTAGCGTAATTTTGTCTATAGTAATCTATCTAACTAAGGTTGCGAAATATTTTCTAATATCTTGTTATTATCATATTTTCAAAAATGATTTGAAACCCTATTCGCAAAATGATATCAACAATGCGAGAAATCCTTTGGCTAGGCATCTAATTCTCAATAGATCAACAACATTGGGGAATCTCAATATTGCTAGAGTAGCACAAGTTAAATAGAAATTGGAGCTTAGAAATGTCAGGATATATTTCTAGTTATTTCTATTCCTATATATATATATATATTATTGCTTGGTTACCATATCTTAGGTTTTTGTGAAGGTGTTGGATACTATCGTGTATTGTGTTACATTTCTGACTGTGAATCAAGGCCGTTTTTGTGCCGAAAATTTTAGCAGAGTGAAATTTTTACCTAAAGATCAAAACCTACTTCCGAGTCCTGAAATGTATTCTAGCCTATTTCCGTAGGAAAGACTCCAGTTTCCTAGCTCGGAAACTAAAGACACGACAAACTTTCCGAGCTCGGAAACGTATGTGATTTTAAAAAATGGGCTACAAAATGGACAGAACGGGGACGGAAACGTCACACAAGCTTGGAACCAGACCATGTTGTGTTAAAGAGACAAAAATCATGTTTTCGAATTCTTAATTTACAAACTTTCGAGTTCGTAAATTGAATCAAATCCGACGAAGGCTAAGAAATTTCCAAACTTGTAAATATTTAAAGGCGGTTTCTTCACCTTTTTAAAGATGGTTTTTACCGCCTTCATCGGCGTCTGTTAAAGGAGGTTATTTGAACTACCTTTGTTGAGGTGTAATCAAAAGCGATGTCATTAAAGGCACTTTGAAAGTTCCTTTAATGGTCCGATAGAACCACCTTTAATGGCTCACTCCTACACTAGTATGGGCTTCGTCCTCTTCGACTAAGGACTTCTGAGGTGCTTTGTGTTCAAACTTCGATACGCGTTTGCTGTTTGGTTTGTGTTCATTAGGCGTTTGCTGTTTAGTTTAAGAGAACAAGTTTCTATCTTGTGTTTGATAGGTGTTTGTTATTTAGTCTAAGGGAACAAGGTTTCTACACTTTGTGTTTCCATTAATTTACTCATCCCCCACGTGCTTTATTTAGTTACTATCTTTATTTAATTTCTTCCTTAGCACCTCTTCATTTTTGCATTACTTTCCTCTCCTTTCATTCCTGAAAAGTTTCCACAGCTACAATGAGTATGCACCGTTGCGATTTAGTGTCGAACATGTACCCTTCATACATTTATACCTTGTCGGTTGTGACCATTTATAATGACCTTTGTGATTAATAGCATAGCTATGTGGGTTTAGATCACGTTTCATGTGATTTGTTAGGAAGACTTGTTACAGTGAGTGGAGTAGTATAATATTTGCACAAAGCAGGTTTGGATAACACAGTTTTCAAAAATATCTGCTAGGTAGTTTTGCCAAATTGTTCACTAACTTTCATACTAATTCCTCTATAATCTTACCTAATTTTTTTATTAATATAATTTTGTTGTTGCTTCCAAACCAGAATTATGTTCATCTCATAATGCATTGGCCATGATTTATAATTTAAAATCACTTCTCAATGTACATGGTAAGTTACCGAGTCATCGATTTCCCTTGATTCTCCCTAATCACTGTTTTAAGAATATGCCTAGATTTAGAGTTGTGGATGCTGTCAATTCAAGATTCATGTACCGATTGTGATTTCCTACAACCTCTTCAAAAATTTAACAGAAATGTGGGTATATGTGTTATATTTTGCCTACATTTAAGATCACTTTTTTAAATTTCTTGACATAACATTTAGTCATATTATATTTTTTTAATCTTTTAGGTTGTGGTAAATAGATGAGTCTTGAGCTGATGACAATTTTACTGCTTCTCATTTGCACAGAAAGACTTACTAGACGCGTCGAGTCTAATCATGATAAACTTTAGATGGTAATACTGGCACGAGTAAGAAAACCATGGAAGTGAATATATGGTAGCATTAATTAGCAACAAATTATTCTATAATTTAGTTCTTCATAATAGAGCTTGGGGAATGAGCAGGTCTTGGTATATTTTCATTTGTTCTATCCTACTACACAACTTTAACTTTAACAAGATTTTCCATATGATTTCAAAAAATGACAACCCCTTGTCTAATGTTTATCTGATTCTTCACCTAATATTTTCCCCGTATGTTAGGCTCATACAAGACAGGTGTACGATGCAATTTACAACCAGATGTTACTGACTGGTTTGTTAAAGTATTTGTCTCGGAAAAAACTCATGTTCGGGTAACCAAATGGGGAAGGTCTCAACAGCTACTTGTGTTAACGGACGAACAGGTACATAGTTTCCTTTACTGTATTAGTTTATGAAGTTTATAATATATAAAATTTTACATATGCCATCACAGAATGGGAAAATGCATTGCATCATCTATGAGCAATATGGTCAACAATGCAGTGATTAAAAAGTACCACTTCTACTGGTGTGCTTTTGTTCGATCCTCCAACGACACGGGCTGACGAGTTGTGATTATGGTAGTAGTGCACATATCTTAAACCTTCATGCCATATTTTACGCATGTGCCCACTTACCATGCTTTCTTCAGTGTCTAATGTTACCAATTTTCTACTTACTGCCGAACACCTGCCCCAGAATGCAAAACTAAAAAACCAGGAATTGGGTTAAGTAATGTGGTTGATGAACCACTGCAGTCCAGGGTATTGAATTGTGAAAACTTCATGTAGTGATATAGTTCTTTATATAGCTTACTTTGGTGGCTCCTTTTGTCTATCCTTGCCTTCCTAACTTTTTTTATGTGTTGTACAACTGATTATGCTTGTGTAATGTATGTTGCTGGATTTGTGTTGTTGTCACACACCTTTGCTTTTTCGAAAAAAAGAAGAAGGACTACAAGTGTGTTTGTTGTCCTGGTTGAACTACAAGTGCTCTAATATGGTCCGGGTTGAACTGCACAAAGTGTAGTATACTATATCTGGTATATCTAACCCACCTTAAAAATAGGAATTTTGTTTCTCTACATAAGATAATTTATAGTATAAGCAATATAACAAGTATAAGACTCTAGAATAGAAAATTACACTTATTTGTACCAAAATTGTGGGTAATGCATGCACATATTCTAACAGAAATACACAGGAACAAATCCAAAAGAATAAAGGTAAATTGGATATTGATTTAGTGGTTAATCCATTATCTATAATGGCATTATAAAGAGGGACATCTCTTGCTTGGTTGACGAAGGGATATTCTGTAATTCTTGCATCTTCTTTTTTCACCTTTTCTCCCCTTCTCCTGCGTCCCTTTTTCATCTTTTGCTACTTGTGGGCTTTTCATTTCTTTTTCCTTTTTTCCCTTTAACGCAACATCATCCCATATTTTTTGGAGAATCTAAATCTCTCTTTTCAAGTAAATTATGGACCGTAATTTCTTCACTTCCTCTTCCATCTTTCCTAATTGATTGACTTTATAATAAAGATTTCTCAAAGCACACCCAGTCATTCAGGTACTACCACTCCAACCTCGATTTACTTTCTTAAATTTTTTTCCATTCTTCTTCCTAAATTTAGAAAACAAATGGTGATCGATTCTTCTGATTTAAAATCCATTAATGTATTTCTTCTCCTGTCTCTAGCCAATATCCCATGAAACTGGGCTATTTTGCACGAAATTGAAAGAGGCACGAAACTTGATGAATCGGCGGCAGAGTGACCGGTATTAACTTTTTTTGTGGAACCTCTGATGTGCGACTACAAATGTATGACAGGGTTTCGTGCCGAGCGACTGAGCCATCGGGTCAAATCTCCAATCGAGTAACGGGGTAAGAATCTCATCAATTATATTTGAGAAGAAGACCTTAACCTGATTCTGTTTGCTGAACGTAATATATGCATTAGCAAGGGTATTAAAGATAATTGAATTTATGAACAGTCAAATTGTGGTACTATCCAAATTCATTCACATACAGAATTCAAACTTCTTAAGGGTTTTGGTTAAAAACCTCACTGTATTTGGATTTTCCCCCCTTTAGTGGGGTGGTTCCGAAAGATGCAAGCATGCTTTTTTAGAGAAGGCGGAAGAGGATTCAAGGGGAAATCAAGCATCTAGGTCTTTCTTGTCAATGGACATCTCTATGCTCCGTGTGAATGGCAGAAGATGAGGTATGACACTCCGTTTTGAAGTAATCTGATGCCAAAATGAAGAACATATATTAGTTTGTGTTATCTGGGACGTTTGATTTTATAATTTTGTTAAGTGTCCAGGATGCTCATCTCAGGTTCCCGCTCCTCCACAAGTAGTCCCATCTTCTCTCCCCATTATTTTGTTTTGTCGGTGTGTGTTTGTGTGTGTTTTTTCTCTTGGTAATTTATGGAAACCTATTCAATTGTTTTCTTCTGGGTAATTCTTGTAGGAATTATTCAAGGAATGATTCTGTGTCATGGCACTGAACTTAGATTCTTGATTTGATTCTCAATAAGTTTATATTTATATCATTTACTCTTGTATTAGATGATTTTATGATTTCTTTGTTGAAGTTTTTGACATGATCTTTACTCTCTCTTTTTTAAACCTTTTATATACATCGGTCGTTCAGTTGTATGTCTCTGGTTATTGCTGATTCATATAATGTGCCCGAGTGGCTTTTGTTTTTGATAATTTATTGTTTTCAGGAAGCAGAATATATATATGTCTTGTTTAACTGCAATTGCCAAAGCTGGCCAGTTGATATATGGGTTGTCTTGGATTCGTATAATGATCAAGGCATTCCTATATCATTCATAAACACTCCTAAGAGCATTAGAGGTGAAGTTTCTTGTCATCTTTCTCTTGAATTAGAGTATATGACAAATTTGCTGAATCATTTCCAGATTCACCACCTTCCATGATCCCGTTGCGTAATAGTCACATATCGTCTTTGTTATGCTTTGAAGTAATTATGTTTGTTCTTTATCCCTTGCTAGGCTTATTTTAAAATACAGGTTTTGCAGAAGGTTGCAGTAGCAGAAACCAAAATGCCTTTTTGAGCAACATTAAACAAGATTGGTTTAAAGTTGTACCATTCTTAATGTTCCAACTAAACATGTAGAAAGAAAGATGTATAATTTAATGTTCAAAGTTGTACTACTGGTTTAAAATATTTGCTTCTTCCTTTCTAGAAAGAAAGATATACTCCCTCCGTCCCACTCTAAATTGCTTATTTACCTTTTGATAGTCAAAATTTGTAAACTTTGACCTTAATATAAATTAATATATAAATAATAAATATATCATGTGAGATATTGTTAGATTTGTCTTAGTATCAACTTTCTAAATATTAATTTTTTATGCGACATTATTATAAGTAACTAAAGATATTTACAGTCAAACATACTCATTGAAGACCGTGAAATAGTAAATAAGCAATTTAAAGTGGGACGGAGGGAGTATTAGAGATGTCTCTCAATTTTCCGTTTAATGTGGCAATCGTGTCATTCTCCTCCATCTTTAGTTCTTCGAACTTAGTTGCCAACATTTGAAGTTTGGATTCACGTACTTGACTAGTTCCTTCATGGATAGTTTGCAAGATATCCCAAGCTTTCTTAGCCTGATGACATGTAGAGATGAGTTTAAACTGATTTTCATCAACTTCTGTGAAGATCGCATTCAAAGCCTTTGAATTTGCAAGAGAGCCCTTCAATTCATCTGTGGACCATGAAGATTTATCGTTGAGCTTTTGTCTTCTTGAGCTTGATTCTCCCTCTTTCTTCTTAGAGCTAGATTCTTCATCTTCAGTTGGAGGATTCCACTCGTTCTCAACAAAGTGCCAAGCAAGTTCATCTAGAGAATTGATAAACACCCTCATGGTAGCCTTCCAGTAGTTATAATTTAATCCTTCAAGCAGAGGTGACCGAGGCATAGAAGCTCCTTCACTTGTCGCCATTGTAAAACCGAATCACACTTTCCTTGACACAACCAAGGTAAAAACGTAAGTGACCAAGCTCTGATACCAATTGAAAAATTGGTTTTACCGTTTTAGCTTAACTAGTAATCCTATGTT